>JAQQZY010000008.1:23638244-23661064 GCA_030068375.1 Ostorhinchus rueppellii
AATGAGTCCAGGGTGGTCCAATGCTAAACCATTAGATCCACCTGATACATGTCCTAACCTGAAGAAAAAAAAAAAAACAGCAGGGGGAGATCCCATGCCCCCCTGGCAGGCCTTCGGACCCCCCCAAGGAGGGCCCGCCCCACTATTTGAGAAACACTGCCCTAGAGGAATAAAACACTAAAGTTCTATAATTCATGTATGAAAGGGTTAACATTGATGAAAACACATTCAGTTTGAAAGAATTTGCACACGATTGAAGTGTCTTGTATGGATAAAAACAAATCACATAAGCTGATTTACAGAGCAAAAAATGGTTTCTATTTAGTTCTATTTAACATTTTTCTGCAAAATCTCTCTTCTGTGCTTTCAGAAAGTCTTCATGTGCTCAAAACATTCCAGCATGTGTCCAAAACAGACACACAGATACAATGCCAGACTGTTGTAAAGACTGCAGACGCCCAAGTAATTTAATTCTGAAATCCACGACACATCCTTTAAATGAACAGCAGCAGAGATGGTTGATATGATTTAATCAAAGAGGAATTGTTTATGACTAGATCAGGAGTGGCTTTTTTTGGTTGTTTTTTTTTTTACATAGTTTAATCCCCAGATGAGGGTGTTATCTCACTGACCTCCTCCTATTCCGACGCTTCCGCTGGTGAACTGCTTTCCGCTGTCTTTGGCCAAAATGAACATTTCTGCATCCCTTTTGGCTGAAACATTCTCCTTTTCCATGATCAGGTACTTATCCTTCTTATATGCATCATCTGTTTGGGATCTAGTGGCTGAAAAAATGGAAAAATACTAGTGAGGTTTCATATTTAGTTCCATCAAAGCAACAGGGAAAAAACTATGTATTGCATTGGGTTTAATATGGGATTTTATGGCTCCTTATATTAAAAAAAAGACTTTAAAATGACATTTGCTTCTATTAGTGACTGAAGGATTTACTTACTTGTAGAAACTCCAGTGCTGATAACCCCGCCGCTGTTTGACACATTTTTCTGAACCCCGTAGCCTGTATGGACAAACACATGTACAATACACACATGTAAAGACAGACACACAGGTTAGGACTACAACTACTGTCATGGTGTGTCCGAAAACTCAGGGCCGCACCTCCCAGGTTGGCGCTAACGTTGGCTCCACTGGTGGTGAGCACACTGCCAGCCGTGGGCGCCAGATTATTCTGAAATCCGTAAACTGAAAAGAGAGATGCAGCGTTTAAAACCGGGACTAAAACTAAAACTAACGATGATAATATGATAAATATAGAAGATAATGAGTGAAATGATGATTTACTTCTGAATAATTTAATCATTTCAGTTTGTTAACTCAATTGTTCTGTTGAAAAGACTTGTCCAAGACTAATATTAATATAAAACATTCATCACTTTTTTTTTTCTTTTTTTTTTTTTTTGCTGGAAGTCATTTATTATTTCTTTTATTGACCCAGAAAAGTGACGGTTTTGGCTTTTTTATACTAAATAATTGTCTTTATTAGAAACATGATACAATAATGCATGATTTTCTTAAATGCGGTGGCTAGCATTTTTTATTTATTTATTTATTTATTTATTAATAAATAAAGCTGCAGATGACAGATATGCATTGCTGGGTCTCAGAAGGATTATATGTATACAGTATAACTAGCATTTATCCAAATATATTTTTTACTTTATAACCAGCTACTGTTATTTATTAATGTTCAGTGTGCCAGATTTACTCAGAGTAACACTGATGTAATTAATGATATTAGAATGGGTGATGCCAGCCACAGTTCATATTATATTGGATTATTTTGTTGTTAGCACGGTCGCTTCACAGTAAGAAGGTTCTGGTCTGCTCTTCATCCAAAAATATTATTTATAGAATAATAATTAAAAGATAAACCAGTAGGTCATTTATTAAAGGTTCCTAAAAAATACACATTAGACCAGAATGACAAATAAAACATTTTTAAAAAACAGTGACTTATAGGTTTTTTGTGAAGTTAAATGTAGGTCTTTGGGGGTCATGACTTTTGGCGCACCATCTAGTGGCCATTGTTAGTATTACACTTTAATTTACATTCCACTGGCTTCAGTTTCATGCTTTAGTTGTTGCCTCATGTTCCAAACAGGCATTTTCTTTTTCTCTCTGATTTCTCTGACAGTTGATTACTGTCATATTGTATTTTTTTTTTTTTTTTGCACATTAGACTTAATATTATCTAATCTAAACAGCTCAGAGTGGACAAAACATTGGCTGCAACAAAGGACTTTACATTTTTTCATGATTTTACTGAAGAAGTGAGGATTATTTATGTGCAACATGAACACTGAATGCCACTAAAGATTACACACTGAACCTTTGGATTGTTTTATCATCAAACCAACTTATAACTTCCTCAGTGTCCTCTCACTACTCTGCATGTCTGTGATGTTGGAAGGATGTTTTCTTTTACCTGAGAGGGAGGAGGGGGAGGTGGGGCTCAGCGGCGACGACCCTCCCATGTTGTTGGTGCTGACCTGGTAGGAGTAGGTGCTGGTGCCGCCGGCCGTCATCGTGGTGGAGGCAGTGGGCAGGGTGGCGGTGGACCAGGTGAATGATGGAAGGATGGCGTCCAGCGTGGAGGTGTCGTACTGGGCAGAGCGCAGGCTGGTGTCATACTGGCTAGTCTTTACACCAGAGTCAAAATGGTCCGATTTCAGAGTGATGTCATACTGGCCTGACTTTATGCCACTATCATACTGTCCTGACTTCAGACTGGTACCATACTGGCTTGATATAAAACCAGTATCAAACTGGCCTGAAGCCAGACTCCCACTATACGTCCCTGTTTTAACACCAGAATCATACTGCCCTGATTTCACACTGACATCATATTGGCTGGTCTTCAAACCAGTATCATACTGCCCTGATTTCACACTGACATCATACTGGCTGGTCTTCAAACCAGTATCATACTGCCCTGATTTCACACTGAGATCAGAGCGCCCTGTGTTAAACTGCCCTGAACCTATAGTGTTATCGTAGAGGCCAGTTGTGTCGATGAACTGGTCTGATCTCAGACCAGTGCCAAAACCTGAAACTGTAGGAAAGAGAAGAGAAGGAAAAAAACATCAGAAGGGTTGAACTCATCTCTGTTTAGGTCTTATGTATGTTAAAACCAAAGAGGTGAGTGTTCTTCAGCAAAAATCTCTGGTAAACTCTAAAAAAAGAGTCTTCTTATCGATAAAGTTTGATTTAGTGATTTATTCTGAACATGGAATAGAATTTAGCATAAATGTGAACAACTAAAACTAAAATAATAATAATACAAAAAGACAATCTTACAAAGAAAAACAGCACAATAGTTTCATTTACACGCCCAAAAAGGGGTGGGAAGAAATGCAACTTAGAATTTCTCCTCCGGTTGCACAATAAATACACATTTTAACACATTCCCCATGTTTTGATGTTAGCTGGATATGACAAGTAACATGTTTGATTTTTAACAATAATGCCAATTATTGTTAAAAATCACATGTATTATCATATGTTTTATTATCAAGCAAATGTACTGTTTATGTGTGGATGTGAATGACTGACAACGTGATACATCTGGATGCAGATGTTTTTTCTGATTGGTTGCTTTGAGATACTTTTGAGGAACACTGCTGATTATACTTTTTAGCACATTTTAAAATGATCATATGGATGCTTTTTTTAGTATAGAGTTTATTAGTTTTTTATGTACATTTTATTTTGAAAGTATGGGTGAGATTTCTGTCCTTCTATAACCTTCTACAGCTGCTATCTTGGCCAGGACATTCTTACAAAAAGGATTTATAATCTCATTGAGTCATTTTTCATCATGGTTAAATAAAGATTTTTAAAAATGTGGTTTTTTTATATTAATGTTATTTCCTTTGAATTGATATTGAAATTCTACATACTCTTACATCTACATCAGAAATGTTTGTGTCTTCCTCTTGTTTTGTTGCATCTCAGTGAAAAACAGTGATCCCCTTCTGTTTCTATGTGTAGTGATAAGCTCTACAGATATTTATAACACAAAATTAAAGCCCAATATTTTTAATCTGACTTAATTTGAGGCAAAGAACAGCCTCAATTTTAATTCTAATTGTTCAATTGTGTTGTTTTTAACCCTGATTTCATTTAATTTCTTGTCATTTCGTTTGTCCCTTCGCAGCACTATATTGAGCTTTTGCTCCTGTAAATGCTCCTGAACCAGAGGTAAGTATTTGCTAAACAGACTTGTGTGTCTTTGAATAAGTGCCAGGAATTTATCTCTCAACGAACAAATGCTTGGCTAGTGATTCAGACATGTTGATAAATCATGAGTGGAACCAACGAGAGCTAAATTAAACCATGTTTGGAGCGAGAGACGGAGGGAGCGTGAAAAAGTGTCAGCAGCGCGTGCGTACACGTATGAGGTAATAAATACCCGACTGAGTGGCCACTGAGACGGTTTTGGTTTCCACGCTGGCCTTTTTGGGGACCGGCAGGGTGATGGAGGCGCTGGAGGAGCGAGTGGGGCTGACGCTGCTGGAGCGGCCTTTCAGCAGCTTCTTGACATCATCCAGCTCCGTCCCTGCAACAACGCAAACGCTCTGTCAGCTTTAAACAATGCATTATACAAACAAGTCGCACAGTCACTTTCATTTCACTGCATTATTTAAGGATTTGTTAAGTCTGAGCGTTTTACTCACCGAATTAGTTAATATTTCTACTTCCTCCTCAGTATTATATATGTTACATTAGGTCTTCCAGATAATATTTGTCGTGGTATAACTATCTAACCTTCATAAAATAAAAACTAAATGTCATTACTAAAAAGTCTCCTCTTCATGAAATGCATGTAAAGAGCTGCAAAACTGACTTTTTGATTTGATTATTACATCCGCCAAGGAGGTTATGTTTTTGCCAGGGTTTGTGGGTTTGTTTGTTTTTGTTTGTTTTTTGTTTGTTTGTTAGTAACATAACAGATTTTGATGAAATTTTCAGGATATGTCTGCTCTGGGTCAAGGAAGAGATGATTAAATTTTGGAGGCGATCCAGATCACCGTCTGGATCCAGGAATGTTTTTAAAGCATTCTTTATCATTGCGAGATAGGGTATGGTGGTACAGAACCACATATGAAGTCATTCAGCACCATCTAGTGGAGGAAAGTACAAATACTACCTTAAAAAAAAAAGTCCTAACACTACTTTGGCAGAGGTCTGCGCTCTCCGAGTGCTTTTTTCTAGGTTTTGCTTGTTTTACATACAGTACAATCACATCATATCCTTTTAAATATTAGGTACTTTTAAAGATAAACTATTAAAACTCTCCTATGGAGTCGAAATGCATAGATTTTAATAGAATACTTCAGTAGCAAACCCATTCTTTTGAGTGACTTAACATTTTTGGAACAGATTTTGGCTTAATATGAACAATACATTTATGGCTAAACGTTTTGGAAGTTCAGTTTTTGATGAATTTATTGCTTAAGTTTGTGGTGTCTTAGCTTCACGGAAGAGCAATTCCAAGTATTATATAGGTTTAAAAGAATCTAATCCCAAACCAATCACGTCACATTTAAGAACTGATTTACATCATTTCCCAAACTTTTAGGTTTAAGTATATACATTGTGCCCTGAAAGCCTGAGTCCTTATATAACTGAGGAGGGGCTAATGATGGGATGCAACATATGTGTGGCAGCAGAAGACTGAGTCCGGTATTAAACCTGACCCTGACCTTTCTATTTTTACTTCCTTTCCATGCTCTTGAGATGTCACCACTGAGATAAAGTGACTTATTTACATCAAGTATTCCACTGTCTGGATTCTGGTTTTTTTTTTTTTTTTTTGTTCAGTCTATTATTTCATATGTTGAAGTATATTAATCAGACAGTTATAATGTGTATAAGGGTCAAAACACAGTAATGATTTGTGAGAGAGCGAACTTTAATTGACTGTCACTCCAACATTTATTTCAATATAAAGTAGCTCCTTGTTTTGGATCATCTCTTATGGTCCAACTAAAGCAAAAATGAATTTAAAAGTAAGAATGTGGGTCATTTAGCAACACTAATCTGTCAAACTGTCTTTAAAAGACTGATTTGGAATATGGTGTTTTGACCCATAATATACTGTACCTGAAGATCTCTGTTAAAATGGTGTCGGTTATGGACTCCGATCAGCAGGGGGAGCAACAAACATCTGCAAAAGTCTGACTCTGCTCTGAGGTGGCACTGCAAACGGTGACTCATGTGTACCATTGTTGCCAACACAGATTTGCTGTTCTGCCCTTTTTTTCCTCCTCCTCACAGCAACACAATGGAAACAATACTCCAACATACTCCTCTAGTTTCAACCTCACCCTTTTCCTCCTATCTCAGATGTAAATCGACAGTGGGCACATGTGTTACTAATTGAAATTTTACGGCTCCAAACATGCACATGAGAAGCAGAGGAGAAAGAATGTTCGAGGAGTGATTTACTAAACACCAAAGCGCGGCACTTGACAGCAGCGTAACTCAAAAATACTGCTCTAAAGTGATCCATGTGCGGGTTCTGTGAACACTCCTCCACTGTCCAGCCCCTTCTTTGAATGAACACGCTCAAATAAAGATGCTTTTGTTGTTTTACAGGGAATTGCATAACCATAAGCGACGCGATCCATGCTTCTCAAGTGGTCTTACATCTGGTGGCTGAGGGAGAAGTGCTCTGCAATCTGGCTCTGATCTCGCTCTCTGAAAGAAATGCACACAAACACACACACAAACACACAATAGACAAAAGAATTCTGAATTAATAAAAGTTAAGCTTGGGCAATGCAGAGTCAGATGGTGCAGAAACAATGAATAGAAAAGGGAAAACAACTATTAAATACCTCTGCTTTCACTCCTCCCTCTTGTGCTGCTGGAGCCTGAAAACAGACATAAACACACATAAAGATGAGGAATAGTTGGAGCAATCATCCTCCATTTTAAACCATATGGTTGCCAGTCTCACTCACAATAGTTTCCATAATCTTTGCGTGTAAATTCAGGAGAGGAATTGGCACTGGAACTTCCTAGAAGGAAACACAAAGGGTAAGCAGAAATATAAACAGCACCTCTTTGCCCTTCAGTTTCCTTCACTTTCAGATTTATGTTTTTCACTGACACACACTCGTGCCAACTCTTCAATGCCCGTCTTATCAGCTCACCGTCATAACCTCCTGAACGGCTGGTTATGGTCTTCCTCTCCCGGAAACCTGGCGACAGACCTCCTGATGAGCCAGCGGTCTGTGTCCTCCTGCCACCCCCCGCTGAGCTGGACCTCACCTTGGTCACAGAGCTCACGAGGTAGCTCCCCCCGCTTCCGTAGCCTTCACCGTCCATGAAACCTCCTCCTCCATCACCTCCTCCTGAGGAGTCTCCACTGAGGTAAACCCCTGAGGAGGAGTTGTAGCTACTCACACCTACAGAGGCTGCACGGGCAATCAGATAGAAGCATGGGTAAACACATTCATTCAACTTGTTTACTTCAAGTTAAAAAGTACACACTTTGAAATACACTTAAAGTATAAAACTAGGGAATTTCTGTCTAAATACCAGAAATGACATCATATTAACCATGGAAGACCTAAACATCCACCAGCAACCAAAAGCATCAACTCATCTAAACTGTTTAATAACTTTAAAGCCTCTAATCCTGTCAATACATGTAAATAATTCCGATAAAACACAGTTTATCAGCTTCTCAGTACCATCAGATGTGTCTTCTGGACACTCAGGAACTGTCTAATAAAGGTGGAAACACCATCATTTTCAGTAAAACCCATGTCGTTTGGTTTTACAGTACATTTACAGACATAATAAACTTATATTTTTCATAAACATCTATATGATTAGCAAATGAAATAAGTTTAAGTGCCTGATTTTTACTGAAAAATGCAAAACAAAGAGGATAATCTTATAATAAATAGTGATAAATCACTTAGGAAATATTAAATGTAGAAGAAAAACCATTTGGACGTCACTATAATAAGAGCTGTAGGTCTTTAAGACTATTAAACCAGTCCAATTTTCACATGAAAAGCAACAACAATTTGAAAATAATTAACAATAAGTTACAACTATGATTCTTTTTCTGTTGTTATGTTCATTGCATGTGATTTCTATGTCATTCTTTCATCCTTAGGTTAAAATCAGTCTTTATATTGAAAACGTCTGAAATAATTCACACTAAAAATGAATAACAATAGAAGAAAAACCCTTCAAATGTGTTAAAACTAACGTACCGAATCTGTTTTAAGAATTTAAGGAGAAAAAAAATACACATTTGGTTTGAAACTGTCGTCACGTAGAACAATAGGATTTGACTTTTACGGGATATTCCACCTAAACCTGGGCATCTGTGTTCTTTAACTAAACGTTGAGCGTCTCAGAGCTACTCCCTTAGACCTCAAACCCTCGGCTTCCCCCAAATTTTGGACCACAAGTGGAAATTTGCTCTCACATGAAGAGAAATACGTTCCACTGCTGTTCTGCGTTAAGACATTCTTCTCCAAGCCCAGCCCTCCAGCACTACTGGACATATTCCTGTGATTTGATCCACTGGTTCCCTCTAGCAACGAGAAGACACAGAGCAAAACAAGGAGACGTTGTTACTCATCGGGGACTTCCTTCACCACCGCTCGGCTATAATTATTGTATTATGCCTGGGTTTACTGCTGATAATTAAAGAAAGTGTGATGGGAAGAAACAGAGACTCACTTGGTGGTAGAGAAGTCAGGCGAGTTGTGGATGTGATAGTTTCAGTCACAACTGGCCACATAGAAACACAAGAAGATGGTTAATCCCTATAGAGTGTAACCCATACCCTCTTATAATATGAAAAGGGTCATCTATACTATGAGCGGTATGTTATTCAGGGTCATTAATGTTTATTGAGGTTGGCAGGTGATGACTGCTGCGTTGTTTTCCGTCACTGGAGCGGCCGGCATAGTGATGATTTCAGAATGGAATTAAAGCTGGCGTTTACTGGGTGTTTAAGCGGTCGAGCCACACCGTCACAGTGTGGGGGGGCTTTCACAACAAGGAGAACGTAAAGGGAGTTAGTACTGTTGTCAAATGCATCAGTGAAGTGATTGCATGCAGGAGTCCCGAAAACGGTCTGCACACTGCACCAAGAACTCCCAAAAGTCTGCCTGAAGGGACATGTAATTTGGAAAAAAACAAGAAAAGCTGCTGAATTATTGCTGATTTTTTTAGTTGACTTTTAATCCAGCTCCTGCAAAAAGCATTTTGTTTAAGTTATAGGTGTCAAAAGTGCCAAATCTGGTCCACCAAATGATCCAATCTGGCCCTTGAAGATGAATTTGGGACATGGAAAAAAATAGATATTAAATTATGAACAGTCTTTTTAGGTCAGATTCCACTTTCAGATCAACTGAATCTCAGTGGGTCAGATCAGTAAAATACTATTATATAATCTATACATACTCACAACTCCACAATTTCCTCTTTGAAAAGTGTAAATATTTTCACGTAAAGTAGAATTTCGCAAAAAATGTCAATAATCTGAACAAATGTCTGAAGAAAAGTAAGTGTAATTTTAACAATATTCTGCCTGATACTAAAGGTTTTGTGTGTTTGTAGATCCACTGTGTCTGTTAGTTATAAAGAACATGTGGAAATGATCAACGGAAGCACAATATTGTCAAAATTACACTTTTTTTTCAGTTTGTTCATGTTATTCATATTGTGTGAAAAGATCATTTGTAGATGTAAACATTTTTTATTGTTTAATTTGACTTTTTTTGCTCTAAAATATAGAGTTGACATTATTTATATATTATTATGGCATTATTTTACTGCTTTACCCCACTTCAGATCAAATTTAGTTAAATTGAACTAAAATGAGTTTGACACTCCTGGTATATTTCAACAACTTTATATTTAATAATAATGTGCGCAAAAGTTTCAGTCATCCACATGAAATACAAGATCTTTCTAAAAAATGTGAAATAACTTGAATAACTTGTACACTTTTATAAAAGAAAGAGCATTGCTGAGTTGAAATGCTGTTTTTTCCAATCTTACTAGAGTTTATTGATTGATTTGAAAGAGTCAGAATCAGTGCAAGGAACGTCATCACGCAAGATTTTATTCAATTCGTGGGAGATTCGCTTGTAAACTTGCGTCTGATCTTACCTGGAAAGTGTAAAAATATTTATCATGTAGCAAAGTGATGGTTCACTCATGCAAAATAGTTTTACAGGTGCTGGATTAAAAGTCAATCACTATTTAACTTATCCTTTCTTGTTTTTTCCAAATTAATTGTCACTTAAATAAGGTTGATGAGAGATTTTGATGCATATTTCATGAAGAAAAGTGATATTTTTAAACATTTGTGTATGGACTATTGTTATTTTTATTTACTTTATTGTATTAGACAGAACCTGACTCTTCGAAATCAATACGTTTGTGCTGAGATTGGAAAAAACAGCACTTCAACACCATTTCCTTTGGTAAAAGTGTATAAATCAAGCTGTTTTTTTGAAGGTTTCATATTTCATGTAAATAACTGAAAGTTTTATGCATATTTATAGATGTTAAGTTGTTGAAATGTAGCATAAAAAGTGAAAAAATAGATTTTTTATGTCGCAAGGTAATGGTTTTCTTATACAAAATGTTTTTACAGGTGCTGGATTAAAACTCACTCACTATTTAACTTAACTTTTCTTGTTTTTTCCAAATTAAATTAAAGTAGTTGAGAGATTTTGGTGCATATTTCATGTAGAAAAGTGATACTTTTATACATTTTTGTAAATGTTAAGTTATTGAAATATAGCATAGAAAGTGAAAAAGTATGTTTTTGATCCAGCGAGGTAATGGTTTTCTTATATGAAATGTTTTTACAGGTGTTGGATTAAAAGTAAATCACTATTTAACTTAACTTTTCTTGTTTTTTCCAAATTAAATTGAGGTTGTTGATAGATTTTGGTGCATATTTCATATAAAAAAGTGATGTTTTTATGCATATTTATAGATGTTAAGTGACTGTAACATAGCTCAGACCTGAATGTGGTTTGATCCGTTAATATTAACCCTTTCCTTCCACTAGGAGGCATGGGGCTCTTCAGCTGGAGTTCCTTTACTTAAAACAGTACATTCATTTGTAGATAATACAAATTCCATGTCAATTTCATGCTCCTGTCTTCCTCCTCCTTTTCCTAAGCCTCTTCCTGCCTTTTAAGGACAACGCTGTTTCAGGTTGAAGCCTGAAAACTGCAAGTTTATGTGTCTTTTATGCAGAATAAATACGGATTCTCTCTTCTTTAGCTTTCGGGTGATCTGTGTAAAACCACACTATGTTGTCTGTTTTTCTTTGTTTTATGTCCTGATTTCTAAGCAAACTGTTTTTGGAAAGTGCAACACGAATAAAGTTAACTTTGTGCTTAGGAGTGACACCAAAAGAGGACAGAGTGGCTAATTATATGTTTGTGTTAAACATATAATCAGACGTTCTGCTTTGACCTCTTCATCTTTCCCAATGTTGAAGCTATTGAAGCCAAACGGAGCTGTCATTTCAGATTTGATTATGACTCTCCCATCCCACACTGGATCCACATCTTAATATACTTTTTATAGTTGCTTTAATCACAGCCAAGTCCAAGTGTTAGTCAGATGAGAACAGAAATGGAAACCAAGACAAGTGAAGGTGACAGTAAGCCCCACAAAAAAGAAAAGAAAGAAATATAACACCCAAGAAAATACAAAAATGGACTAAAAATCTGTCATTAAGCTTCTAGACGAGGGGATTTTAGCATCACTTGCCACAATAATGTCTGTAATTAAGTTGGAAAATATGTTTCTTCAGAGCTTTCAGATCCATTTTCTGGGAGGTGACAGTGGTGGGTATCTTCAAACCTCCCCAACAAAACTCAACCAAACTAAATACGTCTAAGTCAACATGATTAGTTTTTTTTAGTAAGTCAGCGTTCTGCAGTTTTAGTTTCAAACATTTAGAATAAATTCAGAAATCTCACCCCTTTCTTCCGACATGCCTGATGCCGACAAGTCCATCTGTCTTGTTAAATCCTCCATCCCATTTTAATCTGGTGAGACGATGATAAAATATTGACCATGATCATGCAAACTGGGCCTGATGATCTCATGAATCCATTTACTCCTCAATTTTAAATAGCACATCAAGAAAGATTTGATAGAAAAGGCAAAAAAAACAAAAAAAAGTCACAAGTTATTCCAGGAAAAACACTAAATTTGGATAAAAGACCAAATTGACTGCACTGATTTCAGACACATGACACTGAAAACAGAGAAATAACTTATAAGTGGCCTGTCCAGACCCTAGTTAACAAACTATTCTGTACAGTCATGCTGCCTGGTTATTACATGACCAGATTTATTTTTGTCTTGTCAATCTTTGCTCTAATGATCTTGACTCCGGGGAAAGTCAACACAGAAAAGGTTGAAGAACAAACCATGACATTCACCTCTAAATCCAACTCTTCAGTATTTTTCCAGCCACATCTGAAGGGTATAAGGCTGGAATAAACCACATACCTATAGATTTCAACAGACCTGGATTCACTTCTTTATCTCTTTGAAAACTGTACCAACAAAGGAACAAAAGAGGTTGCTGGATCACTGTTTAGTTCCTCCCACCACACCCTTTCCAACCAAAAGACATTTTAATGCATGTGGTCCATCTAATGCACGCAATAACCCCAGCCAATCTTTAAAGAATAACAAAAGAATACATGGCCTCTTTCCAAAATCTCGCCGGGCTGCCGTGCGTCTTTGCGCATTTTTGCTGCGACAATCATCATTAAAGTGCTTCCAGATAAGTCCAACGCAAAGAAAAAGTATATAAATAACTTTTTTATGCTTGAAGCTTTCAACGTCGAGCTTTGCATCACTTCTGTTCCTGGATAACTAGGTTTATAAAACTATTATAGACTGTAACTGATGCTGCTGCTCCGGACCTTTGGAGTATATTTAGGTGGATGTAAATAGCTCAGCAAAAGTACCTAACGTGTAAAACTACACTGCTATCACTGTGACAGACAGATTTTTAGGTGGCACCGGAAGAAAAATGATCCCTCAAGATCCCCTAGAGAGACTAGAAGCATATTTGTGGCAGGCGCACATTGTTAAATTTATAGGAACATTATAATAAACTTTGCGCAAATGCATCCAAGGAAAAGAGTTTGCGGTGTTTGACAGCCCATCACCAAACTCCCAGAGTGTTATTAGTGCGGAACAGACAGTGATGCATCAAAAGCCAGGTGGAGAAAAAAAAAAAACATCCGCAACATCCAGCTTTAACAACTTTTTTCTCCATTTGAGTCCAGTTGTTTACATCCATACCTTGCGCCAAGTTGACGGAGCAATCAATGAAATCCCGTTCAGTTCAGATGCGGATGAAGTGTCTCTATGTTGTTGACGCACCGTCCTGGGGATGTTTTGGAAGTCGTCCGTCCTTTTGTGCCTTTTTGTCCAACTTTCCCAGACAAGTCAAAACACAGATTTGGGCACCGGTCCCAGCCGCGCCCATCAGCGGCTGGAGCTTTGGCAGGCAGGTGTAGCAGAGCGCACGAAACCAAAAAGAAGTGGAAGGAGAAGAAAACGGCGCCGCAGGGAACCAATTTACTTGTCAATCGCGCTCCAGAGCAGACAGATAGGATAGTCGACTCAACTGTGTAAAGAAAGAAAGTGATGAACTCCCCCTGCTGCTTTAGTCACCACTGGCAAAGTTTTACTGAGTGGAAGGGAGTGTTTGGGGAGGTGTCTTTTTTCTTTTTTTCTTTTTTCTCTTTCCTTTTTTTTTTTTGTCTGCAGGAGTAAGCCTTACCCACCATTTCAGGATTTGCTGATCTATTGTATGCAACACATTCTGCAGCTGGTTCACATCTGGTGCACACATTGGATGCAGAACAGAACATTTTCATGCTTCCAGCCACTATTATTACATAAGCAAACACTATACAGTTCATATACAGTGGAGTTTTTTTTTTTTTTTTTCTGTCTATGTCTTATTATACTTGACAGTGTAACTTTAACTGACTTCCAGGTCTGTGATCTTTGTTTAAGAGACTGTCCAACATGTTTGTGCAGCTCTAAAGCAGTTAAAATATCAGTTTCCTTGTGGGATGAGGAATAATGATACACTGTAAAAAGTAAAACATGAATCAACTTTAAAAAATTTTCCTCAATCGGTCCCAAAAAAAAATAAAAAATTGAGAGAACCAAATTAGTTACATTAAATATAATTTAAAGTAATTTAACTTGGTTCACTCAAATGTTTTTTTAAATGTGTGATCTATAGAGGAAAATTTTTAAAGTTGATTCATGTTTTACTTTTTACAGTGTACTTTTTATTTGACACTATTGATCATCTTAACCCGAGGTGTTACTTTAGTGTCAGTTCCCAAATTACTTTTTCTCTCTAGCCTTTCTTAAATGATATATCACCATTTAAAAAAAAAAAAAAAAAATCACTGTGAAAAGTAAAACATTGAATCAACTTAATTTTTCTTCAATAGGTCGCACATAAAAAAAAAATTAGTTGAGTGAACCAAATTAAATTACATTACATTACATTTAATGCAATTTACTTTGGTTCACTCAACTAATTTTTTTTTAATGTGTGACCTATTAAAGAAAGATTTTTAAGTTGATTCAGTGTTTTACTTTTTACAGCAGGAGTGTCAGACTCATGTTAGTTCAGGGGCCACATACAGCCTAATATGGTATAAAGTGGGCCGGACTAGCACAGTGACATAAATAATGTCAACTCCAAAGTTTTCTTTATGTTTTTGAGTGAAAAAAATAAGAAATTTTGTCATGAAAATATTTACATCTACAAACCTAGTTGAACATAACATGAACAAATATGGAACGCAAAATTTTGAGGAAAAATAAGTGTAATTTTACCAATATTTAGCCTTAGTTTATCATTTATTCAATGTTCATCACAACTTACAGATCATAGTGGATCTACAAAAACACACATTTAATAATATATGTAGTATGTTATTAAAACTCCACATACTTCTATTAAAAATATTTGAGACTGTTCACTTTTTTTTGTAAAAAGCTAGTCTAAATGTAAACATTTTTGTGTAATTTTACTTTTTGTTTTTACACTAAAACAAAGAAAAATTAGCAGTTTTCATTATTTATAGTTTATTATGATTATTTATTATGATTATGATGATGATTATGAGTTTATTATTTACTGGTTCTGACCCACTTTAGATTGAATTGACCTAACATGACTTTAACATCCTTGATTATTCATATCTTCAGTGTCATTTTTACATTTCACACATTCATCCCAGGGGCCAGAGTGGACCCTTCCATGGGCCGGATTTGGCCCCCGGGCCGCATGTTTTACAGTGTAATATTATTCTCTGTATTCAGCATTTTTCACTGTAAATCATGTATTTTCTTATATTTAATTTAGATATTCACAAAAACTTAAATTAAACTCAAATGTTATTATATCAAAACAGATTTTTTTCAGCAAAATATATGTTTAACTGAACATAAATCAAGTGTCTCCAACCACTAAGTACATGGGTTTTACTGGTGAATCAGTGTTTGTAGAAGATGAGGGCGTTTCCGTGGTAACTAAGGAGCCTCTGAACACCCAAATGATGACCATGAAAAGATGAGAAACTGCATTTTACACCAATTATTCACGTGTTTTTATATTATTAGTGGATCAACAGGTATTAAACAGTTCATATCAGTAGATGCTTTGTGGATGTTTGGGGTTTTTATGGGTTAATATATGAGTACATAGAGTAGGTAGAGTCATATAGATGTCAGTGTAGTGGATGTAAAAGCCCAAGGCACAGTGTGGAACACTAAAGTGCATTTTGAATTTGGTCCAAAACATCTATTCTGTTGTAGGTTCTTGTAAAATGACGTTTTCTTTTCAGTTTTAACCCATAAGGACCCACTGGGACATATGAGTCACTTCCAAAATGAATGTTTCTCTGTATTTAACCATCCTTTAGTGCTTTATCACCATTCATTGTAATGTTGTCTTCTGTATATTGGGTTTTTATTTCAGTGAAAATCAGGCATTTTTCAACATTTAATTGACTAATCCTGTAGATATTCATAAAAGCTCAGAGAAAGGAAGAACGTTTGGGTCTTTAGGGGTTAAAGTGTTCAGTTGCATTTTCCTCAGATTCTGCTTTCCAGATGTTTAGCCTTATACATACTATACCTCAGTGCGATTCATGAATTAACCTGAATTTAACCCTGGTGACAAACGGTAATTTACACCAATTATTTACATGGGTTGATAGGATTAAGACTAGTCTTCTTTCTGCTTCCTTTTATTCTAGTACAGAGAACGTTTGTATTTCTATTAAATTGTTGTTGTTGTTGTTGTTTTTTAAATTTTACAATGAATGAAATAAAGAATAAAACGATTAAACATTTTCGATCAGTAAATGCTTTTGGTCACCAGTGGATGTTTGGGTGTTTATGGGTTGAGGAGGTGCAGCGTTCCCCACAGAGGGCGATCACTCCCACATGAGGCTTGTTTTTAATTATATCATCATAATAAATGCTTACATCTATTCATTTGCATTTATGCATTTTGACAAAAATTAGATGCTCTCGTCTGCTGGCAGCCGCAAGCAGCAGTAGGAGCCTTCACCCACCACGCCCTGGCTGCATAGACATCCACCCACTCTGCATGAGTCACAGCGAGTATGACTCCAATCTGCTCAAGTGATGGAAAACAAACGGCCCCATGGATAGTTTTTAAGGGAGGAGGAGCTGCTCCGGTCACATCTATGTGCAAGTTTGACGAATGCCAAATCTAGCAGGAAAAGAAAGAGCTAGTGAAACAAAAAGGAGTGAACCAGGCTGTCAAACACTTGTGGATGAAACACACTCATGTCTGTTTTCAGGATAACAACTTCCCAGATAAGAGCGGGCCAGATTTCCCAGAAATACTGAGTCAGTTTTACATCATTACTGTACAGACTCTGGTCAGGGTCTAGTCCAGGGGTATTGAACTCATTTTAGTTCAGGGGCCACACGCAGTCCAATGTGATTTGAACTGGGCCGGACCAGGAAAATAACAACATATAAATAACCTCAATTAAAAAAGTTTTATCAATGTTTTGAGTGAAAAATGTAAAATTGCATCATGAAAATGTTAACATGTACAAACTATCCTTTAAAAAACACGAAGCATGAAAAAAATAGAATTTCTTAAGAAAAAAAGTACAATTTTAACAGTATTATGTTTCAGCTTCTCATTTCTACATGTACATCATAACGTACAGATCACAATGAGTCTACAAAAACACAAAACATTTAATAACTAGAGAAGCACTCGGAGAGCGCAGACCTCCGCCAAGGCAGTGTTTGTACTTTCATCCACTAGATGGCACTGAATGTATGGATCCCCACCAAAATCTAATCATTTGCAGAATACCCCATTTCTGACAATCTGTGAAAATTTCATGAAAATCCATCCATAAGTTTTTGAGTTATCTTGCAAACAGACAGACAGACAAACAAACAAACAAACAAACAAACACCAGCAAATAGATAACCTCCTTGGCGGAGGTAACAAACAGAATATTGGTAAAATTGTACTGACTTTTATTGAAATATTTCAGGTTATTCACATGATTCGTAAAAAGATAGTTACCTCCGCCAAGGAGGTTATGTTTTTGCCAGGGTTTGTGGGTTTGTGGATTTGTTTGTTAAAAACATAACTCAAAAAGTTATGGACAGAGTTTGATGGAATTTTTGATATATGTCTGCTCTGGGTCAAGGAAGAGATGATTAAATTTTGGAGGTGATCTGGATCACCATCTAGATCCAGGAATTTTTTTTAAAGGATTATTTATCATTGCGAGATAGGGCATGGCGGCACAGATACGGTAAGATAAGGTCATTTAGCCCCATTTAGTGGAGAAAAGTACAAACACTACCTTAAAACCAGAGCAGTCCTGAAAATTTCATCAAAATCTGTTCATAACTTGTGAGTTTTGTTACTAACAAACAAAAAAAACAAACCCACAAACCCCAGAATAACATAACCTCCTTGACAAAGGTAAAAAAAAAAAAAAAAGTACAAACACCACCTTGGCGGAGGTCTGCGCTCACTGAATGCTTTTGGAGTTTGTAGACGTCTATATTTTTAAGTATAATTTTACTTTTTTGCACTAAAATAAAGACAAACTAAACTAAATGTGCCAGTGTGTGGCCCCTGAACTGTATGATTTGAACATTCTTAACTGTTCATATCTTCAGTGTAATTTTTATATTTCACTAATTCATCCCACAGGCTGGATCGAACCCTTTGGCGGGCCAGATTTGACCCCTGAGCCGCATGTTTGACACCTGTGGTCTAGTCCATGTTGGGGGCTGTTTCAGAGCGTTCAATCACATCACATGAGCGTCTTCAGTTTTTTGGCAGTTGTGACTTAAACTGAGAAAGTCAAACTTCCCTTTTTTTCCGCAGAGGACTTAAACGCAGCTGAAGGTCAGAGTTCACTCTTGATTTGGAAACAGCAGCTGTGAAAAGAATCACCTCAGGAGGGCTGTTTAGTGAGTCTTCATATCCTGCAACATGAGCTTCATCTACACTTTGGGGATTTTTTTTTTTTAAACTAAAGCCCCAAATGTGTGAGAAAGAAGGGAAAATATGATCATATACAATTCAGTGACAAGTGAGCGAAGTCTACTGCGGACAGAAAATACCAGAACTTACACTGATATTAAGCAGAGTTTGTGGTGAGACTGATGACTCATCTGTGATTATCAGGTTGAAGAATCTATCGTGTATAGATTATTGTGGATGGGAAATGCGTCAGTAAGTTGAGCTGTATGTCCTTGAGCACATGACATTCAGCTGAAGTGTGATTTACAGCTTGTGTGGATGAGAATGTGAAGTTCAGTTATTCTTGGTGGAAACACTCATCAGGGCTGCTCTGACCTTTGAACCCTTCTGACGACCAGGGTGTGAATTACGATGGTACTCGGGGGATCCCGGATCCCCTGAAACAGACATGAGATCCCCCGGAAACATGATTTGGGAAATGTTGGGGCGGGGGGGTCTCTAAAAATATTGGCAAAATGATATTTATTGACATAGCAATGGTTTATAACGGGAGGTATTTGCATATCTGAAGTGTTGTTGCGTTTATCAAAGATAAAATAAACCGATATAACAACGACTGCTGCTAAACTTGATTTGATTCCGTTGTAGTTTGTAAATCCGGGCTCTGAGTGAAGCGCTAGCCCCTGGGGGGGGGGGGGGGGGGGGGGGGGCACCCCCCCCCCCCCCCCCCCCCCCCCCCACTCTGACATAAGTGCAAGGCCCCTCCACCCCCCGAAAAAAGGGATCCCCCGAAAATCTCAGCATAGCTCGAACACTGCTGACGACACTTAAGTTCATTCTATATGCTATGTTTTTGTGTCATACCTATGTGCAGTATGGACTAATTAGATGTTATGTGGGTTATTTGTACTTTATTGTTATTACCTCCGCCATGAAGGTTATGTTTTTGCCAGGGTTTGTTTGTTTGTTTGTTTGTTAGCAACATAACTCAAAAAAGTTATGGATGGATTTTGATGACATTTTCAGGATATGTCCTCTCTGGGTCAATGAAGAGATGATTACATTTTGGAGGTGATTCGGATCACCGTCTGGATCCAGGAATTTTTTTAAAAACATTTTTTATCATTGCAAGATACGGCATGGCGGCACAGAGCTGCATATAAGGTCATTCAGTGCCATCTAGTGGAGAAAAGTACAAACACTACCTTAAAACCAGAATGGACATATCCTGAAAATTTCATCAAAATCTGTTCATAAAAGAAAATTCCATTATCATAAATAGATATTTCCATAAAATACACAACAAATAAAGTGCCAGTATTAAGAATGTCCATAATAATAACAATAATGTCCACATATATGCATTTCAAGCTACTGTACATCTGGATATATGTGAAGCATGTACAGCAGTAAAAAGAAAAGAAAATACTTTCTGCACAAAAAAAATTGTTGAGTGAACTGAATTAAATTATATTGACTGTAATTGAACGGAATTTTATTTGGTTCACTTAACTAATTCTTTTATGTGTGACCTATTGAAGAAACATTTTTTACTTTTTACAGTGTATAAACCATAGTTCTAGTATTTACTATGACCTCCCTTTGCATTGAACATGTCTTTAACCCCTTTTTTTTCAGATAATATGAAATTTATTGTATTCATTTTCTGATGTTTTATACCAGGTTTAATTCTTCACATCAGATGTTTCTAACTGTTTGTGTTGCTTCTTCTCATGGGGTCAGAGGTCAGATTAAATAGTGACTTTAACCTTTACGGCCCATTTGGTGTGTCTTTTAACGCTACGCACACATTTTTTTTGTATTTTCTTGTTGTATCTGAGGAAAACAGAATGAAAAATAAATGTTTATGCTCATTTTAACCCGGCAAAAACAACAAAAGCTGAAGGTGGTTCAAGGCATTTGCACAGTTTTTACGCTCCAGCTACGGGATCCGAGGTCTTAACACAAATGATGGACACCTTTCCTTCACTCCCAAGCCACTAAGAAAACTCCAAAACTAAGATTATGCAATTAACAAGTGATTTATTTGCAAAAGTGATATAAATATATTAAACATAAACTCAAACAGAACAGCTTTGTCTTCCGGGTGGGCCGAGGCCAAAACAACAAACATAACTTTACTAAGGAACCAAAACTGACCTGCAAAATAAAAGTAACCAAAAGACAGGCTCTGACCTTCCTACTTAGAAAACCCAGGAGAAAAAAGGTAGAAGGAAAAACAGCAGAGCACCCCTGCTGCTGCATTCAAATACTAAGATTCCCACTGAAGACACGGGGTTGGGAGTGGAGGACATCGGAGTACACTACACTACAGTACACTATGTTTTGGTGTAGAAACATGATTGTGATATAGTACTGGTTGTTTTTGCATCGTTTGTCAGTGTCTGCACACAATCGGTCTCTGAACCAAAGCGTGAATTAAACTTGGTTAACTGTCCTGTGGTCTTCCAAACATCTTCATTGAGTATCTTTACAACAAAAACAGATACAGAGCAGGCACAAACAGGAACATAGAAACCCACCAGAATGCAGGAAACCAAATATTTCCAGTAGGAGGAACCCCAGATCCCTCCTTTCCCACTTAATGTCCAAACAAAACCCACAAATGAAGTCGCATTATATTGCAGAAAAAACTTCAAATGTCTCGTGAGTCCAAAATCAACAGTAAAAGCTGCATCACATAGCAAAGACTTTAATCAGACGGGGTTTGTCAGAATTCTGTGACATGTACACAGGAGGAATTTGACAGTAAGGTGTTGTCAGAGAACCAGCAGCTTCCCTCAGGTAAAGCGGAGGACACAGTCACGCTACATGAGCAGAATAATGGTGGAAAAGACATGTTATATAATGTTCTGTATGGTTTTTCTGCTGGTTTAAAGCAAACTGCTGCGCTGTATTGTCAAGTAATACTTCATAACTTCAGCAAGTGTCGGCTGAATTCTCCTGCAGGCACATATCTTTCCCCTGATGGTGATGCTTTGTTTATTATGTACCATTAAAAACTGCACAGACTTGCTAAACTATGAAAATGATGTGTTGACCTTTAAACATATGCAGAGGTGTCTCCTCCTGTGGAGTTATCAGGGTTCATTTATTTAGTCTTCCTGCTGAAAATGCAGCCTGTCGGGAGGTTAAAGATGGAACAACTAGAGCAGACTCATTTTAGTTCAGGGGCCAAATTCAGCCAAATTTGATCTGAAGTGGGCCGGACTAGTAAAATAATAACATAATAAATTAGAAATAATGTCAACTCCAAACTTTTCGCTATGTTTTAGAGTGAAAAAAGTAAAATTTCGTTAAGAAAATGTTTACATCTACAAACTATGCTTTAAAACAAAGCAAATAATATAGACAAATTGAAAAAAATAAGTGTAATTTTAACAATATTCAGCTTCAGTTTATCATTTACAGATCACAGGGGATCTACAAATACACAAAACATTCAATAACAGTTAATCATATTGTTAAAATTGCATTTCTCTTAAGACATTACAGGTTGTTCATATTTCTCTAGAGTATTCATGCTTTGCAAAATTAAACTTTGTTTTGGTGTAAATACATGAACATGTTGACAGAGTTGTGAGTATTTATTGGATATTTTGACAGTATTTTACCGATTTGACCCACTTGAAATTGAATTGGTCTGTATGTGGCCCCTGAACAAAAATGATTGTTAATATCCTTAGTTTAATTTTAGCAATTCACAAAGTCATCACAAGGGCAGGACAGGACCCTTTGGCGGGCCGGATATGGCCCCCGGGCCGCATGTTTGACACCCCTGAACTAGAGGATTTTATGTAGTTAACCCTTAAAGGACAACACATATTTTTATTGCAATTTGAAAATACATTTTTAGCTACATTTATTAAATTATTATCCTCTGCATTTTGAGTTTATCAGTGAAAATCAAGTTTTCTTTCTGTATTTAATTTACTGATTATGGATATCACAGGTGTCAAACATACGGCCTAGGGGCCAGTCGGGTGAATTTATGAAATGTAAATATTACACTTAGAATATTATCAACTAGAAAAGCACTCAGAGAGCGCAGACCTCCGCTAAGATAGTGTTTGTATTTTTTTTAAGGTAGTGTTAGTACTTTCCTCCACTCGATGGTGATGAATGACCTCATGTAGCTCTGTGCCACCATGCCCTATCTCACAATGATAAAGAATCCTTTAAAAAGTTCCTGGATCCAGACGGTGAT
>JAQQZY010000008.1:23693148-23707603 GCA_030068375.1 Ostorhinchus rueppellii
GTGTGTGTGTGTGTGTGTGTGTGTGTGTGTGTGTGTGTGTGTGTGTGTGTGTGTGTGTGTGTGTGTGTGTACTTGTGGGGTTGTAGAGGATGGAGACAGAGAGGCTCTCTGGATCCACAAGCAGCAGAAAACCCTCCTCACAGCCCACGTACAGCTGTGAGGTGGCTGTCCAGCAGATGGCAGTAGGAGTGAGTCTGGGTTTTGTGCAGAGTTTGTTCTGTGTAAACAGAGTTGGAAAACAGTTTGTATTTACAGTAGATGCTGTAGCATAAAATATAGCATAGAGAATAATCCCCTCCTCTCCTCCTCAAATGTGTGATTGTGCTTTCGGAGTCAATGCAGTGACCCTTTACATCTTTGGTAAGACTCAGACACAGAGTGACAGAAAAAAAAGACCTGTTAGATTACTAGATTTAGTATATGTAACCACATGGACAGAATGATAAATTGTTGTCATCTGGGCCACAAGCCAGTTCACGTGTGCATATTAACCACTTGGTTTGGCTCTGCCTATATTTGGTAACGAAGTCAAGTAGTATATAAATATTTCAGGTTTAATATATATATATATATATATATATATATATATATATATATGTTTGTGTGTGTGTGTGTGTGTGTGTGTGTGTGTGTGTGTGTTAAGTATTTACATAATATTTCCAGTCCTGTTTAGGCATTCTTTGTGTCTTTATACAGTATATCAATAACATTTCACTGAAAGACATCTTTTTCATTTCTACTGCCATGTATTGTACATAAAATAAATATGAAAACATTTTTGTCAGTGTAAGTAAATTGGAGACAGAGGGAAAATACCACAATGCTTTCAGTCTTGTCTCCTTTGAGCCCTGAGATTGCTGATGGAGGCAGTTCTGGACCAAGGTAGGTAAGTTTTTCACTAATGCTATGAGAGTTGACCAAAAGTCTCTCAACAATGGTGCCATCAACAGCTGGAAGCTCTATTAAACTGAAAGAGACACAGAAAAATATATATAAATATTTTTTAAAAATACATTAAAAGAGCTCTATCTGAATGTGAGTGTGTTAATGTTCTGCTTGAGCCTTTAGTCCCCTTTGCACCTGCCAGAAAATTAAAGCAGGCAAAACAGTTTCACGGCAGCTTTACCTTGGTCTTAGGACATGACGGTTGACATTCTTCTGAACATTCCAGACAGTGAGGGATGATGTTTCTAACGCACAAACTTGGAGCCAATTCAAAGGGTTGAATGCCAAAGAAATTACATCCCTCCCAGCCTGTGGTTGTGTACAAACTGGCTCAGCAGTTTCCCAGTTCCTGTAGGTACATAGTCATGGTTACAGAAACAGAGGCGTACAGCCTAAATAAACATGGTTAAAGATATATATTCTGCAGCCTACAACATCAGGAGGTGTATAACTTTCAGTGGCTTACCACACTGTTATGGTGTGGTCTGGAAGAGAGGAGCAACAGGCCAAATAAGGACCACCATCACTTAATGCTAGAGATGTGTAGTCCAGTTCTGCTGAGCCTAGAAACACAGTCACTGGTTTTTAGGATTTGTTTGAATAGACTTAACCAGAGTTCAAAATTATCACCTGCCAGATGACAGATGTGGTTACATTTAGCCTAGGTGTGGCAGGTAAATGAAGTGAGATCACCAATAACCGGCTGATACAAAAGACAAATTTCAAATCCAAGTACATTTGAAATAATCTAGTTAGGTTTTACACATTGTATGTATAAAAGTGCAAAAAGATTCTGCTTTATATACCCAAAAATATAAGTGATCAGTATACAAAATGAATAGCAACTTCAAAGTTTGTCTTTAAGCTATTGTAAAAGGTACTTTTTTTTTTTTTTTTTAATCTAACATTCGCTATTAAATTATTGCTACCTCATAAAACTGGGCACAAAGAACTCTATTTCCCGTACCATGAACTTGAACTGTAAAACAGATTTTTCATTTAATTGCCTGCTAAAAATGAGCTTGTACACTTTAGACCTAGAGGAACTTTTTGGGCAAATAAGCACAAAATTTTGGCCTCAAAATTTTTTTTCAGCTGGTAAATTTGTTCTGTTTTCATGCCAGTGACAGATGAACCACATAGTTTTGTACTGTTTTTACAGCAAAAATAGAGCATCACTATACAACTCAGGTTAAACTTAAAATACAAGCCGAGCCTTTTGGGCATGTTGGGATTCAGGATTAAGGTAAATGTTAACATACCTTTGAGTTCATTCTTCAATTCAAGATCAGGGTAATTGTACACAAATATAGAGGGGTCCAGCTTTCTTTCAGACACTGCAAACACCCCACTGTTACCGTTTGCTGTAAAGGCACTGATGCCTCTGGACCCTGGACCCTGAAACACACTTTGCTCTTTTGTGGTGAGGTTTAGGAAAAGGATGTGATTCCCACATGGATAACAGACAGTACTGTTGTTGACAAATTCGACATTTTTTTCTGTAAATCCTTGTATCCATCTGCAAGACAAATGAGTCATATATTAGCTAAACGGCTAAAAAGCTTTTAAATGCTAGCTTAGCAGATGAAGGGTTCATAAAACTATTTTTAAGAAGAGATCGAATTAAATTACCTGATTTTTAATTGCCCAATTTCATCCATTTTACAGCAGAAATAAAGACGGATACAACATAACGTAACTTTTTTTTTTTTTTTACCCACAATGGCTCGATGCGTCGTTGCGTTCCCCTGGCAACGAGGGGACTGTGACGGAAGCACACTGTCACGTGATGTAACAAACCTATACAGGAAGTGAAAAACTTATCTTTTTTTTTTTTTTTTTTTTTTTTTTTTTACTCGTCCTTAAATACGGCGGCAGTCAAAACTTTTGGAATCATTTGACTTTGCGTTCACATTTTGATTACCTCATAAACAGGAGACATGGCCTCTCAAAAATGTTTCGCCAAAGGTAAGGACGCACTACAGCCAACAAAGCACGTTTCAGGCTGCACATCGCCCTGGTGTAACATAAAATACACGCTTTTCGTCATAAAATCTACCGTGAATAGTTTTTCCTGATTTCCTCAGTAACAACTACTTTACATTAAAACTCGTGTGAGACTGCGCTTTAATCGGCTTTAGTTTGATTTGATTTTCCATTAATGAATGAATGAATGTCCGATTACTTGATATTATGCAATAGTAAGTACGGTGTTTATATTTCTGCAAAGTCATTGTGACAGTGCACTGCACACCTTTTTTAGGGCGGCTCGTTTATGACTGCAATCACACAAGTTTTTACAGAATTTAATTACCGAGATTATTCTGTATTGCTTTTATTAGTCTATAAAGGATGCACAGCGACTCTGTGTGGATCCACAGGTGAAATACTAGTCTTAATATTCAAATTAGACGCACCAATACAGCAAAATACCCAATTTCTGACAATATTTACTTTGGATAATAAGGTATAAAGCCTTTAGTCGGGAAATTAAGTTAAAATATAGAGTGCAAAAGTACTGGTTTGCTCCTCTGGTAGATGGTTTTGTAGAATATCTTTAGAATATTACTAGTTTTACAGCAGCATGCTACTTGAAGCTAAAATATTACTGTATGTTTTGCATTAATACAGTTCCCAAAATGCACATCAGACCAGTGTTATAAAAAAAAATAAAATAAAAATAAAAAACTGTGTAGGACTTATTGATTATGTACCACTTAAATTAGGCCAAGAAACTTCACTGAAGTAAAAGCACTAATACCACACTGAACTTCACTTATATAGAGGTTTTTCACAAAGTTCATAAGTATAACTACCAACAAAGTGATGATAAATTGAGAAAAGTCAAAGTAGTCCCGCAGTAAAATGTCTCCTGTCTGTTCTACTGGTATATGGCACCTATGGTGTCATGTTACTGTGGCATTGTTCATTGCATTTTACTGCTGTTGTTTCATCTACAACAATGCATCACACACAAGATGTGTTTGTACAATTGCTGCTGTCCTGTGAAAACCACATATCTCCAAACAAATATACAGCAGGTAACTTCAGAAAAAAAGAAGTGCTATCAGCATTGTGATATTTACAAATAGTATATTTTCAAGCAAAAGGATGACGTTACATGGCACCACTAGTACTGCCTATCTGGTCAAGCCTAACCACATTTCTCAAGACCACCGAAGGCAACAGTTGCAACAGATGTGTGACAAAACATTTCACAGTCCTATCCAAATCTAGATCTAAGAACTGTGAACAGAAAAGATCCTCAGACCAAATGCTAATGGTCTTCTTTTGCCTTTCCCTTCTTCTCTTCTTCCTATCAGGTCATCACCATTTACATTTTTCAGACATCCAGTATAACTAGTTTTCAAACTGTTCCTCATCTTTCATTTCATTGCAGTCTTCCTACTCTAACAGGTTTGAATATACCTGTCAATCATAACTTTATGAAAACTTGACAGGAAAAGTGGTAATAATAGAGTTTATTTCATTACAGTGGTACTTTGCACTCTTTTGGATACATTAAATATCAACTTCAAGGGCTAAATGTTCACTTGCTGCCTAATGTATCCAGCCCACTGACAGGTCCCATTATAATGACATCATCAAAATTAGTAGTCCTTTGCCTGTCTGCGGTCATAATGTTATGGCTGATCAGAAGGGCCTGGTTGAAATACTTGCTTTACATTCTAATGTAGGGTCAACAAAAATAAGATCAGTAAATATTTAACATAGCCATAAACTAATTGGACCACTGAATCCCCTCATGGTTGATATGTTCAGATTGAAAGTTAAGGATGCAGCCTGCTTTTACAAAAGCTCTTTAATGCTAGAGGGTTTCTTCAAAGTGTGTTTATGTTAAGATGAAATTTTAACAACTCACCATATTTGGTGATGTATGATTTTCACTGACTGAAATTGTGTGAAAAGTTGTAACCAGAAAGCAACTTAAGTTGTCAGTCAGATTTAATGAAGTAAAAAGTGCTTTATTTGCCTCTAAGATATATTGGATTAGAGGTAGACCTATTAAGTGACAGAAAATGAAAATAGGTAAAGTACTAGTGTAGGTGATGGGAGTTACTTAACACCAGTGACTCTACCTGTCTGATCAAGCCTGACATTTTTTAAAACTGTTTAAACCAAACGTTGTTGTTTGTCAGGTATCAAGTTTCAGTGGGCGGAGTTAACTCCAACTGACCATTTAAAAACTTATTGTATTATCCACTGTGTCAAATATTAATCTTAAAAGTTTCTGACGATGTGGTGAATTAAAAAGTGTAATTTTATTTTCTGAGATGAAATGAAATAGAATTATAATTCAGCATAAAATGGAAATTCTCGAGTAAATTAAAAGTATGTCAAGACTGTATCTGTGAGTAAATGTACTTAGATTATTTCCACCACTATTTATTGACAATGTAACTTAAGTTACAGTTACATGTTATACTTACTAATAAGACTTTATTTTAGCCACTGATAATTATGTATGTATTTACTTAATTACTGTATTAGTGGCTGAGCTTATATATTCTAAAATCCAACTGCATTCCTCTTTGCCTTTTTCTGATTATAAATATTACTTTACAGGAAGTCCTCCTCCTGGCCCAGTTCCCAAAGGAAAGATCAGAATTTACAGCATGAGGTTCTGCCCGTTTGCCCACAGGGCCCGACTTGTGCTGAATGCCAAAGGAATCGAGTAAATATGTTTCACTTTCCTATTAATTCAATTAATATGCCTTTAGGGTACATTTTGCTGCATTCTAACACCATCAGCATCGTCTTTTCTCTGTATTTGTAAGGCATGACATCATCAACATTAACCTGAGAGACAAACCTGAGTGGTTTCTGGAGAGGAACCCACTAGGCCTCGTCCCAACCTTGGAGACAGCTGCTGGTGAGGTGGTGTACGAGTCTCCCATCACATGTGAATACCTGGATGATGTGTACCCGGAGAAGAAGCTGCTTCCCTCTGATCCTTTTGGGAAAGCTCAGCAGAAGATGATGATGGAGCAGTTTTCCAAGGTATCTCTTGAGGCCTGGTGGGTCTAAATCCTGTAGGTTTAATTTGAATATCGGGGGATATGAATATGAATATCTGTTTTTTATTCACAACTGTTTGCGAAAAAAGGTCTTTCCATTGCAGTTTTGTGTAATATACCAATTTCACAACACCTGAAAAACCTTTTAATCAAAAGACAAGTTTTGGCAACATTGTTGTTTCCATTAGGTACATTTTTATGCACAAGTTGTATTTGTGATGTTTGAGGGTCAGTGGAAAAGCAACTGATTCACTTCAGGATGTTGTTGGATGGATTTAGATTGTCAGCATATTTTGCTGTTGTGTAGTTCAGTCATTCATGCCACATTATCTGCAGGTCACACCGTACTTCTATAAAATCCCAACAGCTAAGCTCAAGGGTGAAGACATATCAGGACTGGAAGCTGAACTGCAAGAGAAGTTTGCCAAGCTGAATGAGGTATGCTGTTGAATAGTGTTTTTCTGTGTGGTGTCTTGATGAAGAAGTGAAAAATCAGGTATTATAGGGAGGCAATTTGTAATACAACTAAATTATAAAAGGTGAGAGTTATTTCAGTGGTTTATAATATTTTGCACAAAGCAGGTGAATGTGATGTTTATTTTTCAGGATCTAGTGAATAAAAAGACCCAATTCTTTGCCGGTGATGCCATCACAATGATTGACTACATGATGTGGCCATTTTTTGAGAGACTTGAGACCTTTGACCTGGAACAGTAAGTAAACAGATGGTGCTTTTCAGACATTTTCATTGTATTTAAAATAAATATTTTATTTACAAATGCTTTGAGGAATCAGTGGAGTACAAGTGTACAGTACAAAAATCATTACAAAAATGATAGCAACGAGCAGGGAATCCCACGCACACCAAGTGAGACGGATGCCACAAAGCGTCTTTCCTCTTCAAGTGTCAAGTTTCTGGATGATTTGACGACTTGAATCCTTTGTGTTGTCGTTTATTCTGCGGTGAATTATTCAGTTCCCTTTGTCTTTCAGCTGCCTGGATAACACACCTCAACTGAAGAAGTGGAAACAGCAGATGCTGGAGGACCCTGCTGTTAAAGCTAGTGGGCACAGTCTGAACACCTACAAAGCCTATTACACAAGTTACTTCGAGGGGAATCCCAACTTTGACTATGGCCTGTAGAAAGTATTGACCTTACACCCACTACTGTGTTCGTGTTTATATTCCTGGTCAGATTTCTCTGTGGGTCTGAGGTAATCATAAAACCTTTTTTTTTTTTTTTCTAATAAAGTCTTACAGGCTTGAATCAGTGTTTGATGTCTTTCCTCAGCACATACTTGCACTCTGGGCTGTGCAGGGCGGTGCTGTTAAAAAAAGTGGAGCTCCACCAAAGAGTTGACATCATGAGTGAGAAGATACAAGTCACATGGAAAAACTCCACCTTTCAATTGACCAATACAAAGTAGGAAAAAACAGTTGACGTTATTTAAAAAAAAAAAGAAAAAAAGCTGCCATCAGCATTCGCAACAGTTTGAAATGAAAAATACTGCCATACAGTCGTTTCTTTATGATATGTACAAAAGGAGAGGTATTTACCCTGTAACCTCTTAATTGCCAGTGGGTACAGGTCTTGTCCTGTACGATTTATGTAACAGTAATTTTGCACTTATGACATTAGATTGTGTACTGTAAATGATGAAATGCAAACGTTAAAAAGAAAAATAAGGCTGTGGTGCCTATGGTCTTCATACTCTTTAACTTGTTAGGCGTTGATGAAACTGCTGCAGAAAAACCCCCTAAAACTAAACTGAACCTTTAAATGCCAGCTATAACTTAAATGCCTGCATGTGTACATAATCTTCCTTCAGGGCCTGCGTATCAGGTGCAATTCTCAGTGATATTATTTCTAGTTGGACAAAATTAAATGATACTGACTAGTGCTAATAGTTACTTTGGTTGCCAGTCTTTTGGACATGATTTGCTTCAGAGATAAAATGTGTTAAATCTGATACTTTGAAATCAGAAATTGGGGAACAAATGACCAAAGTGCTATTTTTCTAATGTTCTCTAGATATGAAGTTTTGTGATATATATATATATATATATATACACACACACACACTTAATTATGCCCACTATATGGACAAAAATATTGGGACACATGACACTTTCATTACCATGGCAAAAATATTAGTTCATGTCAGTTGTCAAGAATTAGCATGACAAATGTTGAACACCAAAGGCTGTTGTTTTTGGGTTTTTTTCCTGAGTGGGATACATAGAAACCAGATGGTTTCTTGCGTTTTAAAATTATTATTTATGGCCAGAATGTGGCAAATATTTCATAAATCTAGAAGTGTAATATTGACTGACAATAATGCTATAAATTCAATGAAACTGCATACAACTCTGTGAAGACAAACTGAATTATTTTGTAAGCATAGATGAGAATGCAAACTAATGTAAGATGAGAAAATACAGTGTATTGCAGTGATGTTTATCATGACTGAGAATTCTAATTGTCATAGCTTAGCCTGTTAGCAATTAAACACCTGAATTCAATGTGTCCCAATATTTGAGAGAATTTTGACCCAATATTGTGTCTTGAAAAATAAAGCCCAAAAGCACTTTTAACTTTTTCATTATTAATGACCCAAATTTGGCTAAATTTCTCTTCAATTCAGAAATGATTTTGCTTGTAGATCAGTGTGTACAGTACTGGTTTGCCTACCGTACAATGTATTTCAATAAAGCCAACCTATGCTTGGATTACTTTGTGGCATATAGTCTTTAAAATAAGGATAGGAAAATATGGATCCTGTGTCATGAGCACAGTTGTCACTAACATAAATCCTGAATATGAATCTTTAGTAATCAGAAAGTTAACATATGTTATATTGAATACAGTAACTTATAGCTCAGTGCAAATTTCTTGGCTATGAACTCCAAAAATTAACATTTTAATCATCTGGTATATTAACATTTTCCATCTGGAAATGATTCAGAAGGCCTCAAAATCTTTCCTGTAGTCTGTGGTGGATACCTCCATTACTTAATAGAGGCGTATACTCTTGAAGAAGCACAGGTGCATTTCGTAACATTTCCTGGAAATGTCGGACTGTGCTTGCATAAAGCTCCCTCTGCAACACCAGAGAACGTAACAGATTGACAGGCTCTGTTCTCCTGAGAATCTGAGGAACCAGAACCTCTTTTGGGATTTTATTGTTCCCAATCAGAACATGATGGAGTCTCTTCTCCTGTAGGCATCTCTGCAAGAAGGTAAACAATTCCCGAAGCCTGTGCTCAATGTTCTCTATGCCCCACAAAGAGGTGCTTTTATTTAGCAACAGGTGCAAGAGAGCAGTCTTCAAATGGTAGTTAGTCAGAGCACTTTTGCCCGTGAGCCCAGTCTGCTTTCTGTGTAGAAAGGTCAGAATCTGAAGGCAGTGTAAATGACAGGAATTTTCTGGTAGGCGTTTAGCCAAATGTTTCAGCAAATTCCTCTCATAGACCGCAAAAGACAGGGGCCAGTAAGGGTCCTGAAAACTGTCACAGTCTGATGGAAAGTGTGGCACAAAATATGCATCTGTATCCTCTAACTGAACAACAGGTATGATGTTCATGACGATGACTTTCCCTGAACGGAATCGGATTTTAAGAGCACCAGCAGCATCCAGATTGCGAAAAGTGACCTCAAAGTCATATTTATGAGAAATGCGTCCCCACGCTTTGGTTACAGAGATCTGAAACCACTTCATGACTTGATCTTTGGCTAAAAAAGGAGTGTTTTTGGAGCAGAGCAGTTCATCAGGGCTGAGGTCTGCTTTGGGTGTCTCATTTCTGTTGTGTAAAAGACAAAGCATGTCTTCTCCGAGGTTTGCCGAACCGCACAGGCAGTCCTCATTCTCTCCAAACCTGGCAACCTTGATCATACCACAGCCCTGCATGTTTGGAGGAATGTCGCTGGATGGACTGCACCACAGATGGAACTGGAAGCAGTATGGATCCGGTGGAGAAAAAGGCACAATAAGGTCACATGTCAGTGGTTTGCACACTTTCCAGGACTCGAACATGCTCCCAACACCGACAAAATCCCCAACCTCCATGTCCACCTCCCTGTCACATACACTCCTTAGCGCTTCGAGTAAATCATCAGAAAACCCTTCCACAAACTCCCTCACTCTCCAGTTTTCATGGGCTGCCATGTAGGTGCACTTGTCACAGAAGTTGCTCAGGATGTCCTTATCGAGTACCAGTGTTCTGGGGCTGACGAATCCACTCTCCAGAACATCTTCATCCTCGACTGGCTGGATTTCTGTTTCTGCGAGATTCACCTTACACTTTTCAACGACGAGGAACACAATGAACAAAAATGTGCTCCAGAGATACAAACTATAACCTTCCTCTGTGCTGGTTCCTTCTTCTTCTTTGGACTCAAGCTGGGAAAGTTCTTTCTCCAGCTTGGCCTGCTCCATTTCCAATCTTTCCTCATGCTCCCGCATTCGGGCGATGAGGTCCTTGTCCTGGTCTGGCAGGGTGGTATTCTCATGAGGAAACAGCAATGGGTGGTTTAATATGGCTGCAGCCACCACCATGCACACTCGGGCAATGGCTCCCTGCATCTTCTACTTGTTCTACTGTGCACATTTATGCTTCTTGTAGATGTCCTCAGAGCAGCAGTAGCTCACAACCTGGAACAAACACAGAAAGAGTCTTTATTGAGAGCATTGTACTCAAGACACTCATCCTGCACATTCTATCCATCAACAGTTGTCCAGAAAAGGTCACTGTGTTAGAATGATTTTTTGTCATTTGAACATGACAAAAAAAAAAAAAAACACAATAATTTTGAACAGTACGACTCGGTGAAGAATGGACAGAATGTGCTTAAATGGGGGGCTACTACTGTCACATGGCTGTGGTTTGGGTATAAAAGTCAGACACTGACCAGAGGACCATACTTCACTAATTATGCTGCAAACCAGTCCCCACAACAGACTCACACACTGCCAAAGCTCATTTACCACCTACACAAGAGTCACATTTTAGCTCTATATTTATTGTGTTTGTGACTGTGATTGTGTTTCATGGTTAAAATTTGCACAAAGATTCTCAATAAAAGAAACAAGAAGTGAAATATGACTAATTAAATTTAAGTTATTAAACATATATTTAAGATGCAATAAGAAATAGGCCTTTCAATGTGGTCATTAAATAAAACATTATTTAGTTTTAGAGTTTTTAATTGGTTTTACTTTGTAGGGACATGGAACTAATGTTAATGTAACTGTTTCATTGTGAGTACTGAATATGTTACGTCTGAAAGTGTTTTATATAGTTATGTTGTATTCTTGTGGTTTACCCACTTCTTTATTGGTCTTTTTATTATTATTATTATTATTATTATTATTATTATTATTATTATTATTATCATCATTCAAATTTTTGTTATCATCATCATTTGTGGTAAGAGTAGTAGTAGCATTATTATCATTACTATCATCATCTTTATTATTGTTATTATTGTATGGCACATAATAATGATGACATTACAACTACTTGGTTTGTTTATTATTATTTGACAAGTAATGAAAATGCTCATCCCTACTTGTGAGAAGAAAAAAAAAAAAAAAAAAACTAGGAAAAAACAAAACAAAGCTCGATTAATGGCCACATTGCACAGTTTAGCACTCACTGGTCGATAACTTGAGGTTGTATATTGCCTTCTGACACTTTGCAGGACCTCAGTGGACTGTCACACTGTATCACAGGTATCTACTGTTGTGCATAATATCTGTACATTTTGCTTTTTTAAGTTGTTTGTCCAAATTTCTGTACACGTAACCCATACTGAAAGAGGAATCCCTCCTCTGTAGCTGCTCTTCCTAGTCTTTCTACTAATTTTTTTTTTACCTATAAATTTCTTTTAGGGTCAAAGGTCACATGCACTCCAAGCAGACTGCCTATGAAAATAATCATTCAGTTCAATTTCTTTACAGTGTAGGAAGAAAACTGAACAATGGAAGATTTCAGTCACAAGCCTCTTATGCGTTCTACAATATGCATGGTATGTAAAAAAAATAAATAAAAAAATCTGTTATATTTGTGCGGTACTCCACCCATCACAGAAGCACAGATTGTACCTCTAAATATAGAGGCAGTGGGCTGAATGACGCACTCGACCAGTATCAGACTGTGCAACATGGAAGGAAGGAAGATTGAACCCTTTAGAGGAACGCCATCCTTCTCTGATAACCCACTTTAGTTACTAACACCGGACCTGTTTGCATTTACATCCTGTTAACATTTCACCTAAAATGACACCGAAAAATGAATAGATCTCATTTAGATTCCATCTATGTGCTGTGACATTGTTCTATACGACATAATATGATTGAAAACAGTGACAGTGACGTTGTTGTCATTTTTCCTGTGTGTCACCAGATAATATGTAATGCAATATGCTGTCGCAAAGAGGAAATTACATAAGATTCTTGCTTCAGTTCCAAGTTGTTGGTAGAATTTAAAGTGACAAAGGCGCAGAACACTGAGAAACTGCACTGTGTTGCTGTCTGTCAGTTAAAAAGATCTTAAGATGAGGTGTTCTCTGGCAGGGTTAAAATAACGACAGCAGAAATAGCAGAACACGTGAGTCCACATAACGAGGAGCAAATCTTCCCATGACTTACTCACTTGGATGTTCTCCAAAATGTACATTGCTCAGTTCTTCCAAACAAACATGAAACCAGACAGAGATTTGAGCTGCAGTTCCAACATGTACATCCAACATAATTTAGGATTTGAAGTTGTTGAAGAACACGAAGGCTTGTCCAGAAACAAGTTAAAGAGAATGAATTTTACTGAGCTACTCACTTTTTCCAAAAGGCTTTTTTTTTTTTCTCTTCAGCTTTACCTTAGAAACTCATGGACTGGATCATCAGGAGTGACGTGAGGAATCATAAGTGTAACTATTTGTGGTTCAAGTGCTATTTTTTTCCTGCATTGCAAAGAAATGTGTCTGCATTAGATGCTAGAGTCAGATTCTTTACATTAAAAAAACAAAAGAAATAGGTTTAGTTCATGATCATACAAAAAGAAGTAGAAAATATGTATAATAATATGGTCGTATAAAAAATATTGGTAAATATCAACAATAATAATGCCAGACTTTATTCTTTCAAGTTTTAGATATTTATGATAATGATAATTGTCACTGCTGTAGCTTACATTCACAGTATTAGGACACATTGAGCTCAGTTGTCTCATTAGTAATCAGGGGCTGGACTGTAATGACAATTGCTCTCATTTTTGAATGCAATAAATATAATTGGAATAAACATTTTGCTTCATCTTTTGGGTTAATTTAGTTTATATTCTCATCTGTGCTTACAAAATACTTCAGAGTGTGCCATTACATAATTTTATTCATCTAAGATTTTTTGTAATGAACACTGAATTTCTTAGCCATATTATTTGGAAATGTGTGCAAACATCTCTGGGAAACTGATGGAGATTTATGGTAGTTTACACTTATGACTACAAACAAATCAACACTATGTATCCACACTGTATCACTCACTGAATAGAGTATGAAGCTCATTGTTTACATACATCTGTATTATGGTATCTTCAAGTTTTCTCCTTCAAACAAAAACTCATAGCTGGTTATTTTCACAGTCAGTCAAATCAACACTATCTTATAATCTTCATGTACTGCATCAGCTGATAGTTTACATTATAGCTCAGGTTTGTTTTTAGACAGAAAACAGCCTCAGTACAAACATAAATCATGTCTGTTTTCAGTCCAGTTTGTGTTGCCAGTAGCTGCACTAAAGATCTGCTTGGAATAATCCAAACAAGGTCAGAACTGTTAAAATTTAGTCTGAACCAGGTATCAACAAACAGCCAACTTAGCAAACATACTAACATCACATAACAACTTAAGAGTTTCAAATGCCTGATAATCAAACTCACTCGTGTAGAAGAAATGCTTAGATTCCATCATCAAACTCCAGTCTTTTAGTTCTTACAGTGACCTTTTATCCCTTTCCTTGACTCTAAAAATTGTTTATTAGTGACTCTCAACCCATCTCACCACTTTCTGGTGGCCTATTTGTTCAAAGGCCTTGTGGTGTTAGTTTTCGTCACCATGGGAGACCGGCAGAGTGACTCCACTCCCTCTAGTGGTCACATAATCATTCATATCGATTGCCCATCAGTATGAATAAATTCAGTTCATATCTGTACAATCCAATATATTGTCATAACTCTTCATTCTCAACAATCTAACGCAATTTTGGTCTGTTTTTCATTTGAAAGTAGGAATACAATAAGTTTCCTTTAAAATACAGAGCAATTGAGTAGATGAAACTCATGGGGTGTGTGGGAAGTAGGCTATACATGATCAAAATTTTTATGCCGATCACCGATCAGTGAGGAGCAATATTTAAATTACTTGTTTATGTACTTATATACTTATGTCCGACTATACGGACGAGCACTGTCTAAA
>JAQQZY010000008.1:23815298-23827669 GCA_030068375.1 Ostorhinchus rueppellii
CCTGTTTGCCATCTGCCTGACCTGTCTTCAGTCCCTGGACCCCGTCTTCAGCCTGCCGCCGCCCCGGAACCCGAACCACCTTCTGCCCCTGGACCCAGATATCTGCCTGCTTCAGCCCCGGAACCCGAACCGCCTTCCACCCCTGGACCCAAATATCTGCCTGCTTCAGCCCCAGAACCCGAACTGCCTTCTGCCCCTGGACCAAGTATCCTGCCTGCCTCCGTCCCGGAATCCGACCCGCATTCCGTCTCTGGACCACGTCTTCAGTCTGCTTCCCTGTGCTCTTGGTTTTGGACCCCGGATCGGCTGGGACCCGCGACCACGCACTCCACTCTCCCGGTGGAGAGTTTGCCCCAGTCCATGAAGCTAGGACCATCTGAACTGCGCGCACCAACGGGTGATGAAGAAGACTGATAATATTAACTCTGTAATCCTGTACTGTGTTTTTGACACATACCCTTCAGTAAAACCCTTTAAAATCTATTCCTGTCTCTGGTCTTGCTCGTGGGTTCATACCTGTACCATTACACAAGGATAATCACCTAAAACTAAAAAGTAGCTTAACTTAAATGTAAGAAGCATTTGGTAAATGAAAAGGTGTTAAAACGAATGAGTCACTTTGCAACTGTCCAGAAAAAAGATGGAGTGTGGGTGGATTTGTAAGAAATTTGAATATATAGATACAGATGATAAGGCTGTACCTATCAGTCAAACCATGACATGGTTTATGTCGGGTACTATTTTTAAAGTAGTTAAAAAAAAGAAGAAAAAAAGAAATAATACAACTGATTACAATTATACTAAAATATTTAGTTTGTTTTGGAATAAAAACCTATTGGATAAAAATATGTTTAATAGCATCCCAGGTGATAAATGTGCACATTTTATTCCACAGCTTGAATATTAGAACACAGAGAGACACAGCGTGAACCCTGTGGATATTTGGTTTCTTTTAACAAGATGATGAATCACTTTTTTCCAGTTCAAACAAGCTAAAAAAAAAAAAAAAACAACCATTGCGGACACCAAAGCCCTTTCTTCTCTGTGATATAAATATTTTAAAGCATATAAAAAGTACCTGGACTGTATCGACACTTAATATAAACTTTCTCCTGGAGGTTGTTTCGCTGTCTCATTAATCACACTGGAGGGAAGTCGTGTCTACACCTCTTTCTATCATACAATTACTCTCCCTGCATCTGTGTCCTCTCCTTTCTGTCATTGCACTGCTCTCCCTTTTTAACAGTTATATTCATGCTTCCAGCCTCACACCGCTTCTCTCTCTGATAGCATCCTTTCCAGTTATGCATGAAAATATGAATTTCCTCCTTGATTTTCATAAAGGTTAACATTGCTTCGGTGCTCAGTTTATTACTTGACTGACAGATTATGTAATACAGTTGTCATATTCTTGTCCTTACTTGCACTACTTTAACCCATAAACACCCAAACAGCCACTGATGATCAAAATGATCTACTGATCGAAACAGTTTAATACCTATTGATCCAATAATCGTATCAATAGATGTAAAAAACGGGTGTAAAATGCAGTTTGTCACCTTTTCATGGTCATCACATATGACCCATTTGGGTGTTCAAAGGCTCCGTAGTTACCATGGAAACACTGTGATCTTCTACAACAGTGATTCACCAGTAAAACCCATGGAGTTGATTTTGTTTTTTTGTTTTGTTTTGTTTTCTCTGTTTCTAATATAATAACCCTCAAATTTAATCTGCGCTTTTATCAACATCTATATGAACAGTGAACTGAATGTAAGAAAATACATGATTTTCACAGAAAAAAGGCAAAATGCACAGAATTTATTACAATAAACGGTCTCTGTTAATGTAGCTGGAAGCTCAACATGTGCAGAGACATTAACTCGCACTGTTTGTAGCGTTAACGTTAGCCAACAGGCTAGCCACATCCCACTCGTTTAGCTGCTGCTGATTAGCTGCCGCTGTAAGTAGCGCACTTCTGCTCGTTAGTAATGATGCAACTGAATGCAACGAAAGTGTCCAAGTGTTAAACCTTGTCCGTTTTTCTTGGTTGCACCCCCCCATGACCTCACCACCACAAACAGATACCTGTCCTCTGGGAAAAACTGAATTTTATATGTAGCTTCCTTGGGATAATGTCTGTACAGTTTGTTCACAGTTTTGACAAATTTAGATTTTTTAATTTTTTGAAATATGAAAAACTTCCAGTACTTATATTGGACCATGTTTTAATGGTTTATAACATGGAAATGGTTACAGATATCAATATAGTTATTATTGAGCTCTGATAGAAGTCATGTATGGACTTTAATTTGATTAGTTGAATTCTCCTCCAGTGAAAGTACCACCCACTTCTATTAAAAGATTGATCTCCTGCAACAAGACCACAGGACTCGACCATTGTGTGAGAACCTGCAACCTCACAAACTCAACTTGTTATAGATTCCTGATAGAACCGGTGATAAACAGGTCCTATTTTTACTCTTAGTCTGTGTGCTGGAGAACCTGAAACACTACAAACTCCAACACAAAATAAGGACAAATTGCACAACCTTTTCCCCCTCTATATCATTAGCATGAAAATATTTATGGATATATGTTCTCATAGGCAAAAACAATAGCTCTCGCACTGGGTTTTGCTTTTTTTTTTTTTGGCAAAGCAAATGTAAAAGCTTGTCTACTGCAGTCAACATTTACGTTCATCACCACTTCTTAGTCCTGTATCGTCTGACATCTTTGGAAAAGTATGTTTATCTATTGGCGAATAGGTAATAATTTAAGCTATCTATAATAACTGGCTTTCTCTTTGATTCCATTCATTGTATATTAAGGACTTGATCACTATAGTAAATGTTTCGTAAAAAGTTTCAGTAGTTGAACTTGAGGCAGAGAGAAAGCGAGGACTGTGTTTTAATGAAGACAAGCAAGCTCTGTGCATCATTAAGTCTCACATAATTAAAGAAAGAAGAAACTCAAGTGTTTGATTAAAAGAGCGTTTGTCTGAAAACACCGTCGAATACATCTACACGCAAACACAGAAATAATACACAAACATATAGTCAACAGAAAAACATGGCCTTTTTTTCTTTGAGCTAATGATGCAAACAGCAATGGATGAGGGCGGTTTAACGTGATAAAATAAATAAATAAATAAATAAATAAATAAAAACACTCTCAGAAGCACACAAGCCCATGTCCCAATGGGGGGTTAATGTCATCTCTGTTTGGCTGATTGTAGTGGCTTTTCGCCACTGGAGACTTTTCCACAAGTCTGCAGTTACACATTTTAGCGGCTCTTCATCACCACATGCAGACAGAATCACACACACTGACACACAATATGGGACAGTGCAGATGGAGAAGGAGAACTCAGAGTGTCCTTTAAGCCACAAAACAGACAGAGGAAGGACAAAAAGAAACTCTAAATTCAAATGTGTCTCATTTCTCAAGTTTATTTGCATCATGACAGAAGGCGGCATCGGGTTTTGAGGATACTAAGGCAATGTCTTGTCTTGTATGTTGATCACCTCTACATGTCTTGTTTATATATAGAAATAGACAAAACATCTTTACAATGCAATACTCACCCTCCCTCATGACTCGTTTTGAATTTCACCAAGTAAATGTCCTTTATATGTTACTTTTTTCTGTGATATAGAGCTTGCATTTTGTACATTTCAGTATTTAATTGTTGTTTTGTATATTTTTCAGTATATATTTTCAGTTTATTTTTGTGTGACAGCTTTTATACAGTCTTTTTTGGCACTTTATGAATCTATGATTAAACTGATTTCTACTGTTCCTGTAACAGTGACAATAAAAATGTATTCTATTCTATTCTATTCTATTCTATTCTATTCTATTCTATTCTATTCTATTCTATTCTATTCTAAATTAATATAGAGTTGAAACACTGAAAGAGATGTAGATTTTAAGAAGTCGCTGAGATGGATGGATGGAAGGATGGATGGACAGACAGACATATAGAAACCATGCATCAGGGTGGTTTCCATATCGGTATCTTTGCACGAATGTTTGGAGCAGTCTTGCATATATACAGTACAACACCCCCATCATTTCCACACTTAATAATCACGGAGTTGAAATTGAAATGACATTTTAGATCGTGCATTTGTTTTCCTCACATTCCAGGTCTTCCAGCAATACAATAAACACCCAGTTTCAAGTGTCAGAGGTAAATGTATTAATGTTTTCTGTGCAAATATCATTGGAAAAACATTCAGTACTTGTGAGGATTTTTCCTGCCACATCCATACGCACAAAGCAAATTTAAAAAATGATGGATGCAGGTTTGAACTAAATACCAAACACTTTTCTGTGCCACAGTGACAAATCAGGAAGATCCTGCAAAATATAGTCAGGAGTGTCTTATGATGGATGTCATGGCTATCAGGAGTCAAGTGCAGTACGCCTCTCACACACAGACAATGTCAGGCTTTTTATATCTTTGGGACAAGACCGGTATGGCAATGAGGCCCTCGTGCCCATTGCATGTCGAGTACGAGGCCGCCGGAAAGCCGCCATTGCCAACTACATACTTCTGACATTGACACTCAGCACTTAGAGGATTTTTTCTGGCCATGAATTAGAGGTACTGCATGAGCGAGTTATCCAAGTACTATATGTGCAAATGCAACCAGTGTCAGCATGTGCTCTGGTGCCAGCTGACACTGAAATCTTCTGAGCCTTTGATGACATATTTTGCCCCCTACTTGACAGGCGAGTATTTGTGATGATGGATGTGTGTCAAATGCTAAGAGTGGCCCTAAACATGCTCCAGGCATATGGTCCCATTTGGAGCTCTGCTGGACAAGTGAACTGGAGACTTAGCCCACCTAAGTGAAGTGTAAGAAAAAGACAGTCTACATTCTGTCACGAGCAAGCGCATTAATTTCAGCTCACGCAAGATGAAAGTGCTGGACAGACACTGAGCCTGTCTGAAAAACGCTGTGCATGCTGGAGGGAAAACTACTACACACAGCTCCACAACTGCTACATGGAGGGGGGTCGAGGGTCTGGGGTTCCAACAGAGACCAGGAAGTTCTTAAAAGAAGGCTGGTTTTCACTGGATCATATACGTACACTCCTAAACAAACTCTTAAAACCATGAAATAAATTACAACAATTCACATTTTTCAAGAGTGGATTTGAACCAGTTTGTAAGTAGGGCTTCAAAATGCCAAAAGAAGAAAGTGCAGCAAAGACAAAAACAGCTCAACCAAACTCAGCGAAGCAAACCTCAAACAGGCTTTTCATCAGAAGATCTAAAGTTTAATACCATAGCTTTAAAAAAAAAAGGCAAAATCAACACAAAATTCAGGCTTTCGTGTCATTTTCTTTTAGGCATCCATACTGTCATGACCTCCTGATGGCAAAGACAAAAAAGGCCTTGGATTGTTGAGCTGCACAAGCAAGACCTCTCACAATCTACCATCACCAGCATCTGTGATAAAGGTACACAGGGTTTGGAGCAAAATATGCTGCCATCCAAGCAACACTTTTTCAGGGACATCCATGCTTATTTCAGCAAGACATCACTAAGGCGCATTGTGAAGGTGTTAATACAGTGTGGGTTGGTAGTAACAGTGTGTTGGTACTAGACTGGCCTTCCTGCAGTCCAGACCTGTCCCACTGGAAGCATGTGGTGCATCATAAAGGGCAAAATATGACAATGCAGCCTTTGGAGAGCTGAGCAACTGAAGTCATACATCAAGCAACAATAGAAAAGAATCCCAGCTATAAAACCTCAGCAATGGGTGTCCTCCGTGCCAAAACATTTATTGAGTGTTGTGAAGAGGCAAGGTGATGTAACACAGTGGCAAACATAAACCCTGTCCCAGCTCCTTTGAAACCTGTCACAGAAATCAAATTGAATTTGATGAGTGAATATTTGCTAAAAGCAATAAAGTTGATTAGTCTGAACATCAAGTATCTTGTCACTGTGGTGTATTCAACTGAATATAGTTCCAAATGGATTTGACAATCATAGTGCTCTGCTTTTGTTTATGTTTTATACATCATCTCAACTTCACTGGGATTAGGGCTGTACAAGGGATTCCTTACATTTGTTTGGTTACACGAAAATGTTTCATTATTTGGGGTGCTTTTGAAGTTATGTACATGGCATCTATTCATTGCTAGATGGAACAATTAACAAAGTTGAATAACATCCCTACATTTTCCAGTGAACAAAAGTCCATTTTGTTCTGATGTCATTTCATGTCATAACGTTGTGAACTCTGTTTACACTGTACATTGAAATGAGGCTGAGATCATGGGGAAGTAATATTTACTAATAATCATTAGTGATAATGTTACATTTCTAATGTGTCCTCCTGTATCAGGTAGGATACGTAGTCAAGTACACAACTCCATGTGAAAACATTTTATATGATGATACTTAACCCATAAAGAGCCAGTGTTACTTTTGTGGGAGTTTCAACATATTTTTTTCCTCAGTGTTTAACTTTTATTGATTTAACACTATTCATTGTATTATTATCTTCTATATTTTGCATATTTTCTATGCAAATCATGGATTTTCCTCAATTTAATTCACTGATAATGTAGATGTTCATAAAAGCTCCTATTAAAGCTGAGGAATATTTGATCAGAAACAGATAAAACTGCTGAAAAAGTGATTTTTTCAGTTAAATATATCATTAACTGGACATAAAACAAGCATTTCCATCCACTGTCATTGAGCCACCTCCATGGGTTTTACTGGTGAATCAATGTTGTAGAAGATACCATGTTTCCATGGTAACTATGGAGCCTCTGAATGTCCAAATGGGTCATATCTGATGATCTCACCAATTATTGACATGTATTGATAGGTTTTGTGGTCCAGAAATTGTTGAACATTTTAGATCAATAGATAGTTTTGGTGGATGTCTGGCTTTTTATGGGTTAATGTGCAAACAAGTGGGTAGAACAACAACCCAAGTTTGTTTCAGTTCCAAAGACATGATCTACTGTGGATGTCTTCTAGACGGTGCCACCTGATGACTCTGACCCCACCTCCCCTGTACCTGTAGTTTGTTGCTCAGCTCAAGAGCTTTCATATGACATGTACCTACACAATGTGGTGTCTGATGGTATATAGGTATACTTTTGTGAAGGGTACCACTTATTGACCTTGAGGAACAATGGAGGCCTGATGAATCCACTTAGTTGACTGCAGCAGTCGACCCATCACAAGTATCTCATTAGCAGCTCTTCAGTGCAGTCTTCCCATTGTCAACCATGTGGTCCAGGCTGACAATACTGTATGTTCAGCGGATATGTTCAATCTTGGCAACCATGTTATTGAAACTCAGGCTCATTACTTTTGCATCCTACCCTTAGTTCTCAGTGACTTCCCCAAGCTGAGGCAGCTCTGTAAAACCATTCTGTTATAAGGAATTAATTATTCAAATAAAAAGGAGCTCACATTCCCAGTTTCTCTCGGGCCCAAGTAATGATGTTTACATTTGGCTGCACTTTACATCTGAGCATTAGTCTCAAAGACAACCTATATTATATGTAGAATATTATATGTCACTGACTAAAGGGAGTGTGGAAATATTTGTGACATTATTGTTTGTGTAACAGCCACTGTCCAGTCTGCAGAAATACTTATCACATACATCTCTGGATGAACTGACTGGATATCATCTTAACTAGTCTGGGGAACGAAAACAGTCATGTTTTTTATTCAGCAAATGAATAATACAATAACAGCAAACCAGACAAATTATGTTTTTGAGAAGCTCACAAAGCTGAGACATAATTTGTTTTAATGTTGCCTATTCATTGAACAGACAAAGACGTGGCTTTTTTATGGAACTATACGCCTGGAGCATGTTTAGGGTCAATTTTAGTAATGGACAGAAATCTATCTTCACAAATGCTTGCCTGCCATGACCAGTGTTCAGAGTAACACCTTCCAAAAGTAATGCATTACAGCAACTGATAACTTTTTGCTGTACCACAGTAGTGTAAGGTATTATTAATCAGTTATCAGTATTATATCCAGCAAGTTCATTTTGTCTACTTATGATAATCATAATTTTTGGTTTCTTTTTTTTTTCAGACAAGTTAAAGTAGGAGATGTCTTGTTTTAACCTTTACCTGTTTCGATTGTCATCTGCAGTCTTCCTCAGAAGGCCTCAGCTGATCACCGTGACGTGTCCTTATGTGCTGTTCTTCCTAGGTGTGGTCGTCCTGACAGATTTGACAGTTCTGTCAGGTTGACCCCGTCCGCTGCCGCCCAATGTTCTCTGGAGGAGAGAGTCGCATCAAGGAGGCCATTGAAATCAGGAAGCGTGAAAACATAACCAGTAACTGGGACAAGGGAGCATTCATGCTGTCTCACACATGGGACTCTCTCCTCCAGAGAACATCGAGTGGTGGGGGGGCGTGGTCAGAACTGTAAAACCTGTCGGGTTGACCACGCCTATGAAGCACAGCACATAAGGACACATCACAGCCATCAGCTGACGCCTTCTCAGGAAGACTCCAGATGACAGTCGAAACATGTACAGGGAAAAAAAAAAAGACATCTCCTACTTTCACTTGTCTGAAAAAAAGAATTCAAAAATAAAGTTTTCAGTACTGTTTTACTTGCTCCATGTTCTGTAGTGCCTGCATTACAACACACTGCCTGCCCATCATTTAATTGTTCAAATGAAGAAAAAAAAAGTCGGTGAGACCTCAAGGAATCAAAAATGCAACAGAAAAGTTGTATTTCCTGTTGGTGTTCAGTCAATGGGTGAAGACGGCAGAAGACAGTCCATTGGTCACATGGACATATGCTCATTACTAACCCTAACCCTGTTTTACAGACGCTAGTTAGCATGATTCCTGTGATTAGCAATGACAAGGTAAGCCAATGTTTCTATGAATACTTAGCATTCTTTACTGACTGTGGATTCATCTACAGTGTCCTCTGCACTGCGCCCCCTGTTTGAATATGTAAAATATTGACAAAAATGCAAGCGTTCCTGCTCTACTGCTCACATGCCATTTATAGCAAGAGTCTATATGGAACTCATAAGTAACACAGGAGTCATGTAACTCAGTCCTGGTTTCATCTACAGCCTGTCTGTCCATGGCTGTGGATCTGTCCTTCACTGTGGTTCTCTCCGAGGTTTCTCTTTTCCCACTGGGTTTTTTCTTGCTGAGAAGGAGGGTCTAAGGACAGGGGAACCCCAGGACACTAATCCATTCTCTTCTTCTACTGTTCATTTGACTAATGGTGGTTTTCATTTCCAACTAATTCTGTAAAGCCCTATTTTGTTTTTTTGTTTTGTTTTTTTTTTAATGTTTTTACATCATATACCTGTTGTGAAACTCATTAAGTTTGCCTTGTGCGTGATATGCGCTCTACAAATAAAGTTGAATTGAACTGAATTGAAATTACAATTCTGAGATAGTAGTGCTGTAGGGTAAGGAATTATTTTCAAATAACAGTAACAAGTAATCTGTAATGTATTACAGTTTGGATGTAACTTGCACAACACTGGTCACGACATGGGCAAATTATGTTGTCAAAGGCACGGACGATTTCAATGTCAGCTGGTCCCAGAGCTGCGTACTCACACTGGTTGCATGGTCCATCCCCTTGTACACACAGTACTCGGATACCTCGCCCATGCAAGGCCTCCAATAGAATTCACATGATGGTAATATCATATTTAATTCCACACATTTACAACAAATCTAATGTCATGAAAATTAGTACAGAAAGAATTGTTGTTGTACAGAAGTCTGCATCTCCTCAGGTCTTGAACACTCCACCATGACAGGTTTTTGGTTGTCAGTTCACAGTCTAATACAAGGAAATAAAAATCAGGAATTTGCTTTCAGGATTCAGGATCTTGATTTATTTTTTCCATTTATTTTGAGCACAGTAGTGGACTTAAGTGTAATTTCCTTTTTTATTACTTGCGGCTGCCTGTGCAGACTGGTGCCAGGAACGCAGCAGAAGCAAATAAAAACTAATGGATGAGATGCATAGAATAAGAAATAAAGAATGTCTTGTTATGCCAATAGATGTCAGAAATGGAAAACAAAAAAAAAAAGAGTTGTCATTCAGTTTTATAGAATAATATAACTGAAGATACTGGACAAACTGGAACTGGATGGACACATACCGGAGCACAACACGACAGCTGGAGCTTTGACAGTCAGAGAAAAACCTGTTTATTTCTACATTTTTACTTAGCCGCTGATGTTTCTCTAAAAGCCCATGCAATGAATTAAGAGACAAAAAGCTCTTCTAGATTATTACCTGCAAAGGCACTAAGCATAAATGTAAAGAGTTACGGTTGATTTTAGACTTATGTGCTTTAACCACTTCCACAAAACACCAGTAATTTACAGACTCTAGTCAGCTCCCTGCCATAAAATGTCAGTCAGCCCTTGTATACTTGACCATACACCCACCGTGTCCATAGTTGATTGATTGCGATGCCGTTACTGGACAACTGATCTTTGGAAGAGCGGTTTAGTAAGCCATCATTTACTGTCCTATGCTGCTGACCTTGGTTGGAAGGTCTTAAACAAAACTTTTTCAGCAGTATACTTTTAATTGTGAAGTATCAGGGGAAGTTAAGAAGAAAAAGAAAAACAACAATGGATAGAAGTAAAGAGCAGAACGAAACACAAGGGATATATATACACACACACATATATATATACACAATGTAAAGAAATGAAATGGTGTGAAGCTCAGACACTCCTGCATTAAATAGAAGCATCATAACCAGATGTATGAGTGTGTAAAATCTATTGATCATTAAGTCCGTCCGCTCTTTCTGTCTCGGTTATTCTAATTTCCTCTTGCCTTCTGTCGGGCAGAACACAGAGATGGAGAACAGAAACATCTGACGTCAAGGAGCTTCTGTCTCTCACCTGTTTCTCTCTCCACTGCACAGCGATAATTACCTTCTCAGGTAATCAAAAGGAGAAATATACACTTTCACAGGCTGAAGAGACCCTTGGTTCCACATAACCAAACACAACTCTGCCAAAAAAAAAGACACAGACACGGATTTTTCATCTGTAATGCAATGATCTTTTTCAGCTTCGAAGATTTGAGCATGAACTACAATGAAACTGGGGAAAAAAAAAAATAAATAAATACATATACTTTTAAAAATGCGGGGTTATAACCATCTACATGCACTGTATCACAATTGTTCCTCTTTTAGTTTAAATAACAGTCCCAAGTCTCTCTTCTCTCTATTAAAGGTCTCAGTGGAGTCTTTTTCCACCATATTAAACCATTCACACATGTTCGATTAAGAAGCATTAATTTGCCAAACTGCATTCCCACTTAAGCCATCAGAGGGTTTTTACATCACGGCCAATTACCCTGCCACTACAGCACTCTGCCTGCATTACTGCACCGATCACTCACACTGAGCGAGCCTGTCCCATTCCAGTCAGCCGGGCCCAGGGTCTCGGCTCTGACCTGTCCACCAGCCTGAGTACATCTAATGTCAACTCACAGAAACAGGAATATGTTGTAAGGCAAGCAGGTAACACCAGCCTATGATTTTATTTTTAAGAAATGATCTGCCTCGGATATTAAATGTGCGAAATGTCACCGAAGTTAACAAGATGAACCAGAAAACAAATTACCACAGTGCTTATATGTGTATATATTTAGGTTTTTGTACATTTACTCAGCAGATTTATAAATCATTGACTAGAAAGAGCCTGTAAAGTGACTGTATTGTATATATGGCATAGATTTTGCCAGCTGTATTTTGTCACACACATAAGCATGCACCACACACCAAAATTTGTCTTCTGCCTTTAACCCATCACTAGATCATGCATCAAACACACACAGGATCAGTGGGTTTGCTGTGTCAGGCACCCAGGGAGCAAATGAGGGGTTAAGTGGCTTGTTCAAGGGCACACCAGCCAGTCCAGGGAATCAAACTGGTGACCATTAAGACACAAACTGACTCTCCAGTCATCTAGGCTGCAGCTGCTGGAAATGTGCAATGCGCAGACAGTATTTTGAAGTGTATTCAGTGGCTCTGAAACAAACTTTGCTTTTGACTAAAACCCATTGTCTCATTCCTTCTCATAATTATAGATTCTGATCACTATCACTACCAGTATCACAACTACTATAACACCACAGCCAACCAGCTTTTTTTGTTGTTTCTTTGTTTTTTTAAAACAATTTTTTAGGGGAGACATGGTGGTGCAGTGGTTAGCACTTGTGCCTCACAGCAAGAAGGTACTGGGTTCGATTCCCAGGCAGGACCTTTCCCTTGGGACCTTTCTGTGTGGAGTTTGCATGTTCTCCCCGTGTCTGCGTGGGTTTTCTCCGTGTACTCCGGTTTCCT
>JAQQZY010000008.1:23837606-23849116 GCA_030068375.1 Ostorhinchus rueppellii
GTAGCTGGGATAGGCTCCATGCGACCCCCGTGACCCTAGTGAGGATAAAGCGGGTATAGAAGATGAATGAATGAAATTAGCAACAAAATAAATACATAAAAAGTATTGAGTGTTTTGAATGTCTGCGGTCGCCAGAAATTTGTTACATTAAAATGGGGTCATGAGCCAAAAAAAGTTGGAAACTACTGCTTTAACCCTTTAACCCCTGAGACATTATTTCAGGTCAATATGCTGCTGTGAAGTTGTATCTGTTTCAGTGTCATAAAAGGTGCTGTGAGTACTTGCTTGTGTTCTTTTTCTTCAGTTGTTTTGTTTGTTGTTTGCTGAACTGTGAACTGGAACAAGTATTTGAATTTTGGCCAGATAGTTTTTGTTTTGAGGTTATTTTTTTCCTAAATCGGTCCACCTGCTTTTTGGCACCTGGTTGAACTCCAAAAAGGTTAAAACTCAGTAAAATCACAGAAAAATAAATAAATAAATAAAGGAAAATCACCACAACACAAAAAACAACAGTATAAACAAAACACAAGGAAAAAAGGCCAAACCATCTATTTTTAAAGCGATCCAGGAGAGGGGCTGCAGGGATGATGCTCTGAACAGAACAGAAGAAGGTCTAGTCTATCAGCACGTTTCAAAAATTTGTCCTATTGAGCAAACAGTTGAATCTTTATGAATATTTTAAGTAAATCATACATTCAGAATGCTCACCACAGGCACAGCATGAGTGGAAAGGGTTAAATGCAATCTGATGTAAGACATTTGTTATTTTGACGGGGGTGTCAAAGTCTGCCTTTGCTGGTGATTGCAATGGTAAAAAAAAAGTAGAAAGTTTGTAGGCAAGATGTAGCATGAGTATGACTAAAATGTGAGTCAAATATGGATAAATACTGTGAAAAGTGACTGAAATCCAAGTGAGTGTCAGAACTACCAAACGAAGACTGAAATGTCACGAAGAAACAAAACACATAGCTTTTACTAAACTGTGTTAAAAAAAAAAAAACAAAAAAAAAAAAACGCTTTTGTAAATCTTCCAAATGTCAGTTCAGTCATGATGTTCACCCAGATACATATACATGTACTTTCTTAAAAAGCACACAGTGAAGTCAAATGCATTTACGAACCTATAATTGAAGAGTTCTATGCAAATGTTCTAGATCACCTGGAACTTTTTTTTTGTTTTCGCAGGGTTGAAAATAGACACAACTCAATTAAATGGATCACTCTTTAGTGTGACCTGCATGGCAAGAAGCAGTATAAATGTTTAGAGACATCTGACGTGGTATAAAACATCAGAAAATGAATGCAGTAAATCTCATATGGTCTGAACAAAAGAGTTAAAGATATGCTAACCCTCTTATTATCCTCAAATATTACTAACACATTTTACCTTTGGGCTGGAGCACCTGTAAGGGGAGGCAGGGGTGGGGGATATATCGAATATACTTGATTTATCGTGGGTAGTTGCACTTGAGATGTACGAAATGACTATATTGCAACCATTGAGTACAAATTGCCACGTAAGTGTTTAAGACGTCCGTATGGAATTCTCTTTGGAGTTCCGCTTCTTTTACTTTGCTGTGGCTCCTCACAGTGAGTAGCACACTCCCCCCGCCCATCCAGAAAACTCTTAAGCGCACATGTGTGTTTTGTATTAGGAGGGGAGGGAGAGAGTATGGAGAGAGAAAAAAAAAACCCAAAAAACAAAGGGCACCGGTGGGTTTACGAGTCACTGGTAAAGATACTAATATGGCTGTGGTGATCCCTGAAGGGAAAAGCCGAAAGGAGAGGAAGGTGGTACCGGCTTGGCTACTTATTACTTAGCTCAGTATTCCAATGCGGCACCTTTATTTCGCTTGTTGGGTGCTGTCTAAAAATATTGACATATTAGTTTTAGACCACATCATGCAGCCCTAAGGGGAGGTAAACATGACAAACTCATGGGGCCCAGCATTTGTGGGGTCCCACAGAGTAGAGGAGGGGGTCCAGTGGATACAGGTTAGGAATTGTTAAAATTTGGTTCAAGATGCGATGTGTTGGGGCGGCTATGGCTCAGGTGGTAGAGCGGGTTGTCCAATATCCAGAAGGTTGGCAGTTCTCTCCAAGTCAGTCCATTGTGTCCTTGGGCAAGACACTTCACCCTCCTTGCCTCCAGTGTTACTCACACTGGTGTATGAATGCGTGTGAATGTTTGGTGGTAGTCGGAGGGGCCATAGGCGTGAAATGGCAGCCACACTTCCCCCACCACTAGAGGGAGAATGTGAGAGTGAATGAATAATGGATCAATAATGTAAAGCACTTTGAGAAGGCGCCTTGAGTGACTTGTAAAGCGCAATAAAAAATCAAATCCATTATTATTATTATTATTATTATTATTATTATTATTATTATTATTATTATTATTATTACTGTAACAGAGCCACAGAAGTCGGAAGTCAAATGTTGAAAGTATGTTAAGTTTCAGTTTCATTTCATGCTAGCGTAAGTGGCATTTTGTACGGATTGCAACCCCCTCTGCCCTGGTCCAACAGATTGAGAAAATACTGAATTTATGAAGAGTCCACAAGGTTTATGCTTTCATGGTAGTGGTACCCCTGCCCTTGGGGTCAATGTGATCCCAGGGATATTTGCCTCTAGAAAATGATTTGCATAAAATTGTTGACCAAGTTTTTGTATCAGGCACTTTGTTTATTATTATTATTATTATTATTATTATTATTATTATTATTATTATTATGAAATGCTAATTTTAGAGGGGGGGTATGTGTAGTTGGAAAGACTTGGAGACCCCAGAGGTACACCAATATGTGCAATATGTGTTCAGCATTTTAAAAAAATATATATCATCATGATCATTTTATGCTTAATCCGTTGTCCCCATCAAAGTAGGGAAAGTCATGAAATAAGAAGCAAAACAACAAGTCAACTATTATTTTTTTGAATGATAAACATTAAATGGAGTCAAACTGACCTAACAATAATGCGGGGGTTAAATGCAGAGAGGTCACACTAAATACTACCTCGAAACAGTTATTTTCTCCCCTGAAGCATTTGTTTTTACTGCTGTACCTACTTCCCATATATCCAGATTGTATTTTAATACAGAGAAAATATGTGATCATTATGACTTTACAGAACCAACAAACCTAATGTTGCCTAGTGGACTTTAGTTTTAACTCTATAAAAGCATTTCACAACTTGATGACCACAAGAAAAAGTTGGTGCTAAGGTCAGTTGAGAATTGACAATGACTGCTTTATGGAACACACACGTGCATATTCAGAGCTGCATTTGTGTCCTTTATATTTAGTTAATAGCAGCATATATCTGTTACCCTAAGAGAACACTGCACTGTGGGTCATTTATTATCCTTATGTCGCTGGCTACTGAGAGATTTGTCTTATCATATACAATATTTATAATAGTTTATAAGGTCAAAAAGTGATGACAGATAAGAAAATATGTGGCCCTAAAGCCAGTCATTGGTAGGACTACGGGAGGTGGGAAATCTGCGTCCTGTTGAGAGAAAAGTCACAGATACTTTCACTAATGTCTTTGATTTGAATGCAAAAAGTATTAATACACTTATATTGGCTGCGTTTATCTTAATTTACTTAATTAGGCTGTTCAGAGAACATCAGTACCCACTTCTACACCGAGATCCTGGAAAAAAATGAGATGGTGATCCCACCTTTTTTCCACCATTGATCGTTTTCCGCAGCCAAGCCAGAGGAGTAACAGAGGTGAGACAGGCTGGACTCTTACACAGTGGACCTGTATTATGCAATCAAAGGGGCGGTGCAGTGCAGCGAATAGTGTGACGGTTAACTTGTGCCTCGGAAATACCCCGGACATAACGGTGCTGCTAACCTCTCCGGTCTTTCACTGTTCCACAAATGTTAGCGTGGATAGACTCCTCTGCCCGAAGACGCAACAGCTTGCAGATCTCGGCGTGTCCTCATTTTGATGTCTTTCTGGTTGCGTTGATATGTTCGTTTTATTGTACACGGCTCATTTTTAAATCCCCTGGCGTGAGGGTTGCACACACAATACATAATCAAAATGTCACACCTTGGTTGCGTATTAGAGGTGTTCCTTTTACATGGCGTTCCAGAATCATGAATCCAACTTCATCGCAGCTCCGTCACTACCTCTAGAGAAGTCACGAAGACGTGCTAAATGTGGGACCAAATAACCCCACCATTTTGTTTACATGGACATTGTTCCAAAATAAAGGCGAAATATTGCTGCAACAAAAGTGCTGTGTAAATGGGGCTAGTGTCTTCTGTGAAGTAATAATATGCATGGTTTTATTTATTTATTTATTTATTTTTTGAGTATATCTAGACTATAAATGCAAAAGATGATACTCAAAGCTACTGCTGTACATGATAAAAAATGCAGTAACATGGAGCATCAAGCATTCCACAGTATTACTACAATTATACCAAACAAATCAAGGGAATGGTAAAGGTTCTGACCTATTATTACACATAAACTACTAAACATTATGGAACACACAGTTCTACACAATCTTGCACTAACATGCGTATCAATCATTTGTCCACATGGACATGCAAACACTCATAAGGGCGTACCACACAAATAGCCAGTGAGTTAAAAGGTTCAGAAGTCAAACCACTGGTTCAGGTGTTGGAGTTATAAATAAAAGCAGGACCACCCACTCCCACCTTGAGTCAACATTGGCCATCAGTCACAATGACAACCAGGAGCAGATTTCTCGGATAGCAGCAGTAACAAAGGCAGGAAAACACAGAGAGAGAGATGGTTTAGGGGAGTGGAAAAGAAGGGAGGCATATATATTATTACAGACGGCTGGCCTGAGGCGCTTCCCGGTAAAAATCCTAAACGGAACAGACAGACAAACACAACCGTATAAAACTATCTCAACCGCCATATGGCTCCAGGGAGATGTCCTTGCTGTGTCCCTCAAAACACTCCCCTCCTCTCCCCATTCTCCCTCTATTTCCTCGCCTCTCCCCACTGCACGACTCAACTCCTGTCTGTCTCGTTTCGGTGCTTTTGAAGTTGGCTGGTAGCATTGCGGCGCTGCTAAATTCCTCTCTGAACACCAGCACCTTCAAGCTAATCTGGATCTGCGATGGTGACAGCGGTCACCTGGGCCACGTAGATAGCAGCGAAGCCTCATTAACATTTACCGTATCTCATGTTTGTAACGTTTGATTCTCATCCGAGGGGGAAAACACCGCAGTATTTGAGAATTCTACTGAGGGGATGGTTTTCATCACCGTCATCCTGTTTGTCAGGGAAAATACTGTATATGTTAACAGTATGAGTGACAGCAACTAGTTGAACAAAAGACGGAGAGGGAACATAGACCTAACACAGCCTTTTTACTATTTACAAATGTGCATGTGTTTGTGTGATCACAGTTGAGTTACTTAGCCCTTTATCGGGCAAGTGACTATTTTTGGTCATTTCTGCATTCATTACCAGACAGTGACAGCAACAGTTCCAGTGAGGACAGTGAGTCAAAAATCTCAGGTCCAATGTGGTCTACAGGGTCTGTAAGGTCCACTTGTGCATGAACAGTGAGTGGACCTGCCTTATTAGGTACCATGGATTAATGGTACTTATGTAAGGAATGATGTTCAAAGGCTGAATGTGGATGTGGACAGGGGTCTGGATCAAGCACTAATGTGTTGTAATGTTCTAAAAGTGATGTTCCTTTCACCTTGCATGTGTTTTTCTTGTATTTTTTATATATAATTCTTTGATTGTTTTTTTTTTAATTTTCTACATGACAATAAAACATTCTGAAACAAGTGGTGACAGGCACAACAAACCCCGCCCCTCATACGTATTGTAGCTTATTTTGGTATCGATCCAGATGATGTCATCATGTCTATGTGTGTGTTGACGTCAGTATATTAATTTCCTCTATATATATGCCAGTTTGAAGTTGATGCTTTAAAAGACATTTGAAATTTCAGCCATTATAAGTAAATGGAAAAAAAAAAAAAAAAATCAAGAAAAAAATGTACTTTGACCTATTTTTCCCAAATGTAAGGACATCTATTCTGGTTCACTGGCAATCTATAAACCCAATTTGGTATGAAGTCAACCAGTGGCTTTTCTCCTGTTAAAAAAACAACGAAAACCCCTTGCCTCCCCTTTGGGGGTTGGGGTAAAAATTCACAAAAGTAATAAAGTCGTTATATTCTGCAATAACACACTATGGTTGACAATTTGAACTCCAGAGTATTTCAATGAGTGCGTTGGAACACCCCCTCCAAAATAAATACGGAAATAAATAAATAAAAGCAGCAGTAAAAATGTTTTTATTACACCGACTCTAAACTTGGCTCTTTTGCAGTTGTGTTCTTTTGGAATGCTGCTGCAATCCTAAAGCTGTTGTTGTTGCTAAAATTGGTATTCATTTCAGACTTAATTTTCACCAAATTTATTCAACCACTGCCAAAAAATAAGACCTGAAAGCTAAACTGAATCAACATGTTCAACTTCAGATTTTGGAAAAGCTTTGCTCTTTTGTGTTGGAATAAACACACAGTTTTACTCTTTGTAGTGTGGTTTTGTTAGGGTGATGTAATACATATTAAATATTTCCAATGTCTGGAGGTTCAAGTACAGATGTAGTTTAGTTCTGTGGGTTAACTTCTGCGTCCAAACTGTCTGAAAAAATGATAGTAAACTGTCTTATGTAATTGTCTCTTGTCTTAAATGCTATCATATTTGCAATGATGCTAATGGAGCTGTAGAAATGCAAGAAACCTTTTACATTTCTTCAATTCAAAAATTAAATGCAATTAGAGGAGATTCAAACCCTGCATGTGGAAGAAAGATCCATGTCCTATTAAGTAAAGCAAGTTTGTTTTTTTTTGGGTTTTTTTTGTTATTCTTGGCCAGACAAACAAAAAGCAAATCATTTGACAGTCATTCAACTTTCAACCTTCAACTTTCCTTCTGATCGATATGTCTGTTCACGAGTTAAGCCTTTCTCTGGGAAGAAAACATGTACTGCAGATCTACAGCCACTTCATCACCATAATCATCATTATTTGTATAGTTCTGTCTTAAAGGCTCTGAAAATATCTTTTTTTCCCGTCCATTTCCTGCTCATCACTGAGCTGCTTAGAAAACCACACTTAAAGGTCAACATTTTCTTTGCCATCTCAGCGCTGAAAATGTCAACTGTTTTTCTTTTCCTCTGGATTGATTGAGAGGTCTAAAACATTGCTCTCCTGAGACAGATGCAGAATCATCAGTTCACCATTATGGATTTGAATTATCAGGGGTTTTTTTTGTTTTGTTTTTTTTTTTTACCTGAAAATGTCTGAAATGAATCAGGAAGAGTCATTTTCCGTGTTTCATTCAAGGAACCCAATGATCAATAAAACAGCCAGAAAAGCAAAGAATTGGGCATTATTTTGATTATTTACTTAGCTTTTTTATTTCCTCAAATTGTGGTACCAGGTTTTTTTGTTTTTTTTTTACCACCACTACAAAACCGTGCCTTTATTTGGAGGAGGTTTGTATTAGAGATATGACTTTAAGAGTTAAATAAGTTTAATGAGTAGAAATTGTCCTGTTTAGAACAAAAACATGTTTTTCATGGTACAAGTACTGCGACAACTTTTTCTACAGACATTTGCTTGCAGATTTCTAGAAATTACACTTTTGGTGAAAAAGCTGACACACACCTGCAGTGACTGAAATCAGACAAAAACACTCATTAGTGATCTATAAATCCTGAAAAATACCCAGATTATTGAAGGTATTAAAATAAATGAATATAATCTTGATTTAAACTGGCAGCATATTACATAACAGGTATTAAATGTTGGTCCATATTAGTTGTTACTAGCTTGTTTCGAGAACTAATGTCATACTCAAAAGTGTTTATTATTAGAGGCCTGATTTGTAATTGATTGACAGCAGTTATTGTTGTGTACAGTCTTAAGGTTTTAGTGTTTTTTAACATTTAATGCCATTTATTTCAAGTAGCTAGCTGTTGAGAAGTCTCTATTGATTAGTTTGGTTGGTGATGGCTATGTTAGCTTAGCTGGGAATCATCTGAATATGTGTTACACCCTGGTGATTTTTTTTTTTCAGACTACTCTTTTTCCTTCATCGGCAATCACGTTAAAATAGATAACAATAAATTACTAGTCATATAACCTTTGTATTGGTTATATCACCATTGCACAACCATTCTACAAAGAAATTACAAAAAATGAACAAAGAACTAAACTGTACAGAGTATAATACGCAAACCCCAAACTTCATATAAACCTGTCAAAAATGTATCAAATTACACAAACAATAATGTGAAAATGGTCTGATTATTCAATATATATTTGTATGAGTCAATTAACATTTGTTTGTATTGTCTTTTAAATAGCACTGCATTCTTACAAGACTTTAAAGTGTCATGAGGTTTATGCCATAATTTGATACCACATACAGAGGACTGCTGAATAAATGAAGTTATGTTCACCCCTTAGATTGTCACTTTCATCTCTGTTTGAACATGTTTTCCAGAATTAAAGGGGTCATATTTAGCTAAACCCACTTTTATTAGTCTTTGGTTCATTTATTTGTGTATTTGAGGACCATAATAGTTAAAAAAAAAAAAAAAAGTTTGAATTTGAACCCTCCAGGTGCTGCAAAGCTATTTTTATATTAATTCCAGTAAAATTCGAGTGGATTACTACAACCCGTTTTAATTCATTCTTAATTTGTTGCATTTATAACTAGTTTCATGACGATATTTGCACATACAAGCTCGAGACTTCCGGCAAACTTTTCTCAGAGTACGCCATAATTATTTATCAGCATCGTTGTAAAAGCTGAAACTACGTCCAAACTTTGAGCCGATTACTTAAAATGTTCAGTTGTTGGTTGTATTATCGAACATAAGTGGTTGAAAGGGACAGAAAGTACAGGTCAATAACCTGGAGGGAGTAGGGTGTAAAGTGGCTCATATGGATTTAAAGGGTCAGCGCTCAAAATGACCTTTCTGTTGCCATTACTCAGAAATAGGGTAGAAGATGGACCTGTGGAGTTGACTTAAGAAAGATGCAAAAAGTAAGGAGAAATCGCACAATGCTAACAGTGTTCACTCAATGGAATGAATGAAGTCCACAAGCAATACTGACTGGCACTCATTCAGAAACGATATGAGCAGTGAATGGCCTATTACTGAAGACAATAATAATAATGGATTAGAATTTTATTGCGCTTTACAAGTCACTCAAGGTGATCCATTATTCATTCACTCTCACTTTCTCCCTCTGGTGGTGGCGGAAGCGTGGCTGCCATTTCACGCCTACGGCCCCTCCGACCACCACTGAACATTCACATGCATTCATACACCAGTGTAAGTGACAATGGAGGCAAGGAGGGTGAACTGGCTTGCCCAAGGACACAACAGACTGACTTGGAAAGAGCGGGATTCGAACCGCCAACCTTCTGAATGACCCGCTCTACCACCTGAGCCACAGCTGCCCCATAATAGTGGCTTGGCGTCGCTGTTTTCACATGGAAACTTCTCCTTCACTGATTCACTAGTCAAGTAGAGCTATCCCTCCACCAATCCACCAATCAGATTGGTCCGACTGAACGATGGGTAGTGGGTGAATACATATGTTGAATTGGTTGAAAAGACTGGCAAAGGCATTATCAACGTCTGATTGCACAGAACACCAACCAGGCTCGTGTCACGACCTCGGCATTCGACTGGTGTGTCTTCACCTTTAATAAAACAATATTAATAGTCACAATTTCAAACATAGGGGATTGTTGTGGTCTCTGTAGCCGGGATGATTAATGATCGTAACAACAGTTTTTTTTGTGTGCAGACGTTTTGTGAGTTAGATTTATATGCATTAGTCCAGACTTCAACACAATAAGACAGCTCATTATGCAGTAAAGTATATGTACCTTCAGTTAAATTCATATATTTCTGAAGGTACAGCCACGATAATGTCCTTTGGGTTAATTGTGTCCCTGCTCTCAGCCTTACAGGTTCGCTCTGTATAAAGTCCAACTTGTGGTTTTGTTTCCCCTTGTAGAACTCAACGGTGCCCGTGTCACTCATCCTTTGTTCCTTTCTTTTATTTCTGTCTGCATTAGAAAGCTGTGTTCAGAAATGCTCTGGAAAAGTAGCCTCTGTGGACACTACACTGCACTGCTCCATCAATAAAAGCTCCCTGGCACCGAAAAGCTGTTTGATTCATAAAACAGCCACCAGGACGCTGAGAAATGTAGTTTAATGAGTAATGCCTCTGCCGATTTCTGTGATTTTACATCTGCACGTTTACACTGAACTCTCCATGTGTTGCGTACTGGCTGGCTTGTTAATCTAGTTGGACAAAAAAACAGTCCTGGTGCTGTGAGGTGGTGCATGTGTGTGTTTCTGTCTCATCCCTTTGATTTGTTTACACAGCGGTCATCCACAAACACCCAGCCATGCTTGGCCACATTAAACCTCTTCTCCTAATCTGCCACCTCGATTAATGCCAGCTAAATAAGACACATATACACACACTTGACGGCAGTACACACAAACACACAACTGACTTGGCATTCACAGGTCCAGACAGACTAATCTGTCCAACTGCAGATTGGACTGTGTGGGGGCCAAGGACTGAGCAATTGCAGCATAACACCACCTCTGCAGACTTTTGGAAATGTAACAACACTAATTTTATAAAGAGAGTTTAATTTTTAAAAAATACAAAACAAAAAAAAACTGTAGCTGAATCATTACTTTTTCATTTTAAATATCCAAGTTATTGTATGCATGTCAAATATTGCCCACTAGCTGCCTTAATAAGTCGAATTTGGCTCTGTAACTTTGATTTTGAAACAATTCCATCGCTAAAATCAATTTACAGCACCTTTGCTCATCACCCGTCAGTAGAAATTAGAGTGAAAGAGACCTCGGGAAACCATTTACAGCAGAATAATTAGCTCCACAAGCCAGCTTATTGGATGCAGCACAGCGTTGACAAGTCCTAGACAAACAAAACAGCCTTAAAACTTCATTTTAATCAAGCTCTGTTCATTATGCTGTGGAATTCTCACCCTCCTGTAATTCAGAGCCAAGTATCTTGGAGTGTAATTCCTTAATGAGTGTAGGGGAAAAAATGACACAATATGTTAATTACCTTCTGCAAGAGGAGCGCAAACATCTAATTTAAGAAAATTAATGTGAGAGGGGGAGCTGCTGTAATGACGGCGGAGACAGCAGAGGTCAGGAGGTGCTGTTAGCTAACAAGAGGCTGCGTACAAATCAGTATAATCGGCTCAGGGTAAGGTCCGCCGGAGACTTTAGGAGGCCGAGGCTGGAGCTGGCGGCACTGCCAAGTACTCAAAAGTCTTCAGTCAACTCATCGACAGGAAATGTGGAAACATCTGTCACGGATGGGAATTTAAAGGTGCCATGGCATGGTGGTATTCTGGCGCTGTCTACAGGTTTGTAGAGGTGTCACAATGTTATATCCGCG
>JAQQZY010000008.1:23907168-23917930 GCA_030068375.1 Ostorhinchus rueppellii
ACAGTACATCGCATCTAAACCGGACAAGTTTGGGATCAAGTTCTGGGTGGCCTGCGACCTGGAAACCAAGTACGTCTGCAACATCCTTCCATACCTGGGCAAGGACCAGACCGGGCCTCGCGGGGAGAGAGTGTCCAAGAGTGTCGTTTGACTGGTCCGGGCCTCTGGAGAACAAACTGGGCTGAATGTGGCCCCTGAAAGAAAATGACTTTGACACCCCTGTGCTAAGTGTTTGGACCAAGAAACTCAGACACTAATGTTAGTCACTGTTTCACTCTACATTATAACATTACACATTACCCCCCCTCCCATTGTAAGAAGCCCATGTTGGACACATTCTCTCACATACCCCTTGCCCAGTCATACAGGTACAGGAGGCTCTTGATACCACTGGTGAGTGTTTATTAAAAAAGGTTGACAAACACTGCTCTAATGGTTGACACGTGTTTATCTGGGTGAACTCACTTCAACACAGATTATTATTAAAGCAGCACATTTGTACTTGTGCTTCAATGTGCTAAACTAAAGGAGGAGTCGTGGTTAAGTGTTATCAACTCCACACTTGAGTCATACTAACTCTGGCTATCACTGGCAGAAAAGTAGTTTGCAGCTGCTGCTAACTACTTATAGTGGGTCAGAGTTCACCACAGTCTGATTCATGCAAGGTGTAAATGAACAAGAGTTTTTGGAATCAAATCCTGGTAAAGTGGGTTCGTTAACACACACACACACACACATACACACACACTCTCTGAACTAAATCCCACCACAGCAACCTAGTTTATCGTGTTGCTGCTACTGATGAATGCGACTGACTTCCTCTCTGGTAAATGGACGGCACTAGACATCTCCTCTTCCACCTTATGGAACATAATACTGCCCGAATGAGATGCATGAGATAGATCCGCCTCCTCCTCCTCTGCATGTGTGTGTCAACTTCTGTTTTAATGCAATAAAGAGCACTTTGTCAGTGACATGAACAGAGAGTTACTGTGTGTGTATGTATGTGTGTGTGTGTGTGTGTGTGTGCAAGAGAGAGTAAGTGGATGTGTGTCAGATATCTGATTAGGAGAGGCATCCTATTTAATGATGGCAGGCGCAGAGGATAAATAAGTGAGAGAGCACCGAGCAGCAAATCTAATCAGCCAACCAATCACGCTGGCCCTGAGTTTGTCTGCAACAAAATGGCTGCTCACCTCTGACAGAAGCTTTTAATCAGCCGGCCTTAAGGCTGAGACGCATGGAGGGATGTATGGAGGGTGGCGGACAATGCAGACAAATAGAAACAGACCAGAAAAAATACGCTTAAAGCTCCAATAACAATACAAACCATGACTTTAACAAAGCAGAAAAAGGTTATTTTTAAAGCAAAGCTCATCTTCCTCACTGTCGATGTTAATTTAGCGCCTCTGAAGCACAGAGAATGGAAACCAAGCACTTTTCAACACAGTCAATTTTCAAGTTATTACAGCTCCTTCTTTCCCAGATAACATTTTCCGCCGAATTACAAACAGAGATGTTCGCATTAGATACAGTTATGGTCTCCAGTTTAACAACCTATGTCTGAATTAGCTGGCAGTGCTTATAAAACACGAGGCTAGAGAACGAAAGTGGGTCATTTTCCCATAATGTTTGTGGGCTCAATCAATAAAACATGACTTTTTGATGAGAAACTCATCCCAGCCTGTCCTGCTTTTGGAAAAAAAACTGTGTCAAAAGGAACAAATTAAAATAATGATCCACATTTGCCTGCACCACACTTTGTATCTGAGTCTATGTTGAACCAAAACTGATCGAAAACGGGATACTAACATTAAAAATAAAGAGCTAAACTAATTCTAATAAACAGCCTTATGAGTGATTTGTTTAGGATACGTGTATTTATGTCAATTAAGTGGAAACCATGGGAATCAGTCCAAAAACACAGTGAAAAAAGAGTTACTAAATGAAGCACTGCTTGGGCTCATGTACTTATTTACCCTTTATAGATCTGTAATGGGACTTTTCTAGTGAAATCTGTGTGACGATGATGATGATGATGATGATGATGATGAGTGCAGGAGTGTGAGGATGAAGGTGCAAGGTCAGCGTGACAGAACCAATCAAAATCTGTTCCAGCAGAGTGACTGATCCCAACACCTCCCTCTGCCTCACAACCAGCCCTCGACTCCCAGCTGACGTCAGGACGCCGCCAGGGAAACACTCACCGGTCATGTCAGGGTGAGTGTGTGCACGGGTTTCTATCTTTGTGAGGACTGTTCTACCTTTTACACCTGCCAGATGGAGACACTGCTGGGAGTCTACATTGTGTTATCGGTGACTTTTTGCACTAATTCTCCCGAAGTCAGACCGGCAAAGGCCTGGGAAGCCCCAAGGTCAGTCTGAACGAAGGAAGGATTTGACATGTGGAGTGTGATCGTGTGTTACTGCCACGAATATTAAATGTCATCCTCAGATCTATGAGCGCTGGTGACTAGCAAGTTTCTATTTTTCATATTTACTGACTGAAATTAGGATCACTCAAATGCTGGATAGGATTAGATAAATGTTCAACTAACAGGCAAGTGACTATTTTTGGTCATTTCCACATACATTATACGACAGTGACAGCAGCAGCTCCAGTGAGGACAGTGAGTCAACAATCTCAGGTCCAATGTGGTCTACAAGGTCAGGTGTCTGGATCAGCACTTATGTTGGTCTAAAAAAGTGATGTTCCTTTCTGTAAGAGCCAAAACATAATGGCGAATAAAAATTAAAGGTGGGGTCTGAGATGTTAGAAAAATGGCCCGAGCAGGCTACATTTTGAAAAGACACAATTCAAAAGTCCCAACTCCTTTCTTCAGACTCCACCCCCGAAGCCACGCCTCCAGACTCCAGAACGCACAGTGCAGGGGGCGGGTACAAATGGCAGTTGATTTTCATAGACATATCAGCGTTCAATCATTTCGAGTGGCCGCTCAAAATGATTGGATGTTGTTTTTTCAGTCCTGTCGCTCCCACAGGTGACTAAAACTTTAATTTTTTGTGTCAGAGCATTTAATTAATTGTTTGCAATCAGGGTGTGAAGGAGATTTTTAGCAATATAGTAAAAAATGCTCCTGGAAAACATCTCAGACCCCACCTTTAATATTTAAGGTAATATGTTGGAGATTGCAGATTTCTGATTTTCTTCATTGCCATTTAATGCACCTTTGCTCTGTATGTGCGTACTATGACCCCTCAGCAGTTCGGAAGAAGACCGCTTACAGAGCTCATGAGGATATAGTTGTGTCTACCGTTTGACAGGATTTAAATTAAGATTTTTGGTTTTGTTTTTAATACATTTTTTAAATGGATTAAGTCTTGTCATTTACGCCAGAATACTACTACTCATACATGTTTTTGGGGGTTTTTTTGGAAACAAATGGAAGATCATAACACTTTAATCACATCACATGTTTTTCTTGTATTTTTTATGCATTTTTCTCTGTTTTGTTTGTTTGTTGTTTTTTTTTTTTTTGTTTCTTGTGAGTAAGGAACCAAATATGGTAACTTCTACTTTCTTCTTACATCCTCCAATAACACACTGAGGTTGAAGTTTTTTTTTGTTTGTTTGTTTTGGTTTTTTTTGTCCTTGTTCTGGGATCAAATAAACAACCGACAGCAGTTTTTAAAGAGATTTGCGGACTGGAACTGACTTAGACTAGCAACAAAAAGAAGTGAGGGTGTATGACCTGTTGCAAAACACCCACCCGCCAGACCTGTGATTGGTTCAGTATCGGATAGATTGTGTATATTTTACAGAGATTGGCCCAATTCCAGCCTGTTTTCTCAGTACTGAACACACTGAGAAAACCAGGTGGCTTTATGGGGTAACCAGAGTGAGACTGAAACAGGCGCTGCATTAGTTCAAGTTCAAAAAATTCTTACAAATATCATGTTTTATATATTAATCATGTATAATGTTTAGCTTGGCAGAAGGTCAACAGGTCACCTGAATCATTGGGAATATTCCTTGGGGTCTACTATAAAGCCCCTGTGTATTTCCTGTCTGCCTGTCTACTGTCTCTGTGAAGTGTTTCCGCTCTCGTTCTGTTATCATGTCTGTTTGTGTGGCTACTGATCCTACATTGTGTGCACTTTCATGTCTGTGTGCAAAAGGTCTCCAGGATCAAATATATCAGCTCAGGTCATTACCGATCCTCGGGACAATTCCTCATCCTCGCCCAGTTCTGGCGTCAGAAGCCACCAAGGTCACAGCGCTGGACGCTGAGTGCGTCTCCTGTTACACACGGGCCTGTCCGACATCGCGGCGAGATAGGCCTCATTGTGGTAATTATCATATCACCTTTCAACCAGCAGATATATGGAGGTCTGATAATGTAACATTAATGGGAAATGCATATGAAGAGTCAGATCGATGGACAAATGACCCTTAACGAGGTGCAGGACACTCAGCAATAAACGGCAGCATTTATATCCACCAGTGGACTGCGATAAAACAAGAGCTTCAGATTAAGTTACTAAATTATGTTTAATGTTGTTAAAATGAGTCCACCTTTAATAGCTTGAGGAGTAAAGTGACAGTTATATGTTAATGCATTGAGATACTGTTTAATCGAAAAGTATCGTATATATTGTCCTACAACGGTCCATTCCGTGTCATGAGTAAAATTACTGCATTCACTGAGTAAATGAGCACATGGCAAATGGACTGCAATGATACAGCACTTTGTTTTTTCTTGGTAGTCAGTGTGCTTTGTAAAGTGCCTCATTCACCCTATTTATACACACTGACACAACAGTGACAGAGCTGCCACCAGGAGCAACATGAGGTTCACAGGCTTCCCCAAGGACACGTCAACATATTAAAGCTGTAGGAGGTAAAATAAAGACATACCCAAAATACACACCTCCTGTCTGAAGCCGTCTCTTCTGCTCAGCTCAAAAACTAAATATATATGGTGCTTGATGCTCACTGTAAAACCGTACCTTTAACCCTTCAGTCACTTTATGTATCGATAATGAAAAAAATAAGAATTAACAGGAACATTGTGCATTAAATGTTAAAGTGCAGGTAACAAGAATCAGCAGCAACTCTGATCAAACTCAGGTCTAACACTGTAGCTGAGTGGATTATACTAAAAATTGTAATAATAATAAGCATCAATGAACTTTCAGCCACTACCATTGTGCATTAATTCAACCTTTAACAGAACACAGATAGATAACACAGGTGAATATCATTTTATGTACTGATGGATAGATGGTAGTTGGTAATTCTGATACTGATTTGTAGCTTAAAGATTGGTGCATTCATAATTATTACCCCCCGAGGAGAGGTAACGGGTATAGTTTTTGGTTCTGTTTGTTTGTTTGTTAACACTTCAGCAGTAAAATTATTGGTTGAATTCATACCACATTTGGTTTATAGATTGCCAGTGACCCAGAATAGATCTCATTACATTTTACGGACATTTTACGGTCAAAATTCATATTTTTTAGGAATTTTTAAAATCTTTTTTTTTTTTTCTTTCCCCCATTTACTTATAATGGGCAACATTTCAAATGACTGTAGCAACAAAACTATTGGTTGAATTCATACCAAATTGGGTTTATAGATTTCCAGTGAGCCAGAATAGGTGTCATGGCATTTGGGGAAAAAATAGGTAAAAGTTTACATTTTTAAAAATATTTAAAAAAAAATGTTTCCCCATTTACTTATAATGGGCAAAATTTCAATGTCTGTAGCAGCAAAACTACTGGTTGAATTCACACCAAATTTGACCCAGAAAAGATGTGGTTACAATTTGAGAAAAGTAGGTCAAAGTTAGAATTTTTAAACTCCTTTTTCTGCTACTATACTATTACTAAATGTCTATAAAAAAACACTAATTTAGTTTAAATTTACTTCAAACTTGGCACATATATAGAGCAGATGCAACTGATATGCTGACATCAGCACATGCGTACAGTAGACATGATGACAACAGCTGGATCAATGCCAAAATAAGCCACAATATGTGTGAACTGTGGGGTTTGTTGTACCTGACACCACTTGTTAGACATTTATTCTATGTTGGGAAGTGGTCAAGGCTTTCCTGAACCATTATTTTGTAAAGTAATGATCTCCAAGCAAAATAACAATCTTAAACAGAGCTGTAAGTCACTGTAGTCCTGCTCATGTATTCGCCCTTGCTGTTCTGTGTTGATCTGTCTCCAGACCTGCTGTCCTTCTACTTTCTGTCAGTTCAGGAGTCCCCATTTTCTAACTTTGGACACTTTGACTGTACGCTTCTTCGACATCAGTTAACCATCCGGCCTGTCTTCCTTCTCCCCTAATTTCTCCATTCTGTCACTCCTTGACTCCATCCATCACCTCGCACCCCACACCCTGCATGACAGTCATCTTAAAATATCACCACTAAAAGTCTACTTCAATTTAATGGATCATAAGGCTGGAGCGTGAATATTTAGTGTGTGTGGCTGCCGCCTGGAGATTTAATCCAGTGCTGCATAATTGATGGAGAGACATTGGAAAACTCACAGATCATTAAATGTGATAGCAGATTTGCCAACACTTTTCAGAATAGTTTATGCTCAACGTCCTGTCAGGGCGATATGTTTTGCAGTGACAGCTCCTGAAAACTGTAGATGATGACGATGATGATGATGATGATGATGATGATGATGATGGTGATGATGACGATGATGATGATGTGAAATGCTCTGTTTAAGATTGTTATTTGAAATTACTAAACTCATTTGTCTTGGCTGGAGGAGTCAATATAATGACTACAAGAGGCTTGAAAGAAAACAATGCATTATTGGATATTCAACCCTGTAAAGCCTGACCCATTAAATCATTGACAGAAATTTCCAGTTCTTTGAAACTGGTGCCTTTATTGGTCCTTCTGAACAACCCCAATTTTTTTTTTTTTTTTTCCCCCTCAAATATCAATTTCCATGTTTTAGTTTAAATTCTGTATCATATTTGACACATCAGGTCTCGCTGCTCAAATATTATTATTTTTGAACAAACAAAAATAAAATATAAAACAAATATGTCTAACAAATTGGTAATTTCTTTTCAAAATTGGCAAAGTTCTGCTTCCTTCCTCATTAACGACAATCTTGTACTGCCACTGCAAAGGCCTCTGGTGAGTGAATTCCTCCCCCCAGTGGATTATCTCTGTCTTGCATGTATCTAATTGTATACATCAGGTTTTTCAAGACAGAAAATCCCACTGACAATGTAATGGGCTTCAAAACTCAAGTATCAAATATGATACATTTGACGTAATAGGGTTAAAGGTGTCATTTGTAATATTTAAACTTGAGTCAGACAATGACTATAATAATAATAATAATAATAATAATAATAATAATAATTAATCAAAATACGTCACTGTACTATGTTGAATAGAATACAATAGAATAACCTTTATTGTCATTGTGTGTACTATAAAATTAGGAGGACTATTCCAGCAAGTGTGACAACATTAATAAAACACCAATACTTCTCAAAACATGAATATAGCAGATATAAAAAATACAAAACAAAAAAAGAAAAGAAAATACAATAAAACATTTTACAAAAGTACAGTAAGAATAGAGCTGAGTGGAATAAAAAAAAGATGACATGACGATATAGATATGAATAGAAGCAATATTTACAATATTAAACGTATGTGACAGTATGTCTATATTTGAACATAAGCAGTACCTATGAAAACAGTATGTGTGTCTATGAACTCAAGTTTATAGAAAAATAGTGCATTTATATTTTGATAAATATTGAAATAAATATTGCATAGTTATTGCGGAACAGATTATTGCACAGCAAAAATTCTAAGAAAAAAAAATACAAGAATAAATGTCAGCACGGAGCTGGAGAGCAAAAAGTAAAGAAAAAAAAAGAACTTAACTAATTTTAGCAAATGGCTGCAATATAACAGAGTGACACATTTAAGGCGGTCTGAATACTTTCCGTACCCTCTGTATGTGCGTTATCTGATCTGACCAAACCATGTGACTTTGCTCATGTATGTTCCACATGGTGCTTCTTTTCTAAACAAAATCTCATGGTTGAACTACCGTCTGCTCCTGTCCCATCACAATCCGTATCCATTTTTGTGCAACAACAGCAAACAGACTAACGCTGGTAACACTAAGCTCCACCCACAAACATCCACAAGACAAACTGACCTGTCAGGAAGGCAAAAAACTGCCTGACATTAAAACTTTGCTCGCATATTCTCCGATCATTGGTGCACAAACAAGACAATAATTCTTAGATTTTCCAATAAACGGTGAAGTCTGAATATGTGTACCTCAGTAACAATAAACTGTACGGATTCGCTTCATGAAGAATTGCAGTGTATGCCTTCAGTGAACGCTAGTATATTCAAATGATAAACCTTCAAATGCTTGGAATGGAACCGTTTACAGTATATCATTGCATTTGTACGAAAAACAGCAGTGTTTTTTTGTTTTTTTTGTAGTGTCATGTCTCACAATGTGCCAAATGATAAATGGAAATGAATGATTTTCCATCATTGAGAGATGTCTGTGAGAAGCAGCCCAGAATGACTGTGCATCATTTAATCTTCCCAGCAAATTAACGTCTTGTGTATAAGTCATTGATTATTTGATTAACTTTATTACTCCCCAATGTTTTGAACAGTGTGCACTTGTACAATGCAGAGAACAGAAGCACATCCAAATCATGAAAGATAAATTCAGTCAACTTGACTGAATGTCCCTGCTTTTAACCTGCCTGTACATCAAGCTGTTTAAGCTGAATTATTCATCCATTTGTCATCATAACCAATTATCATCACATTCACTGTCATAAGTCATCATTAAGTCATAAAATTAGTTTTACTCCTGTGGCCACATGCTGAATAAATTAAAACAAAAGCCTAGAAAAAGGACCCAGCATATTCATCACATAGTCAGACATTTTTCTGATCTTTGTGCATCTGTGAAAAGACTTTCATATAGAAGTGACATAAAATCAGTATGTTTCACATCATTTGCACTTAGTATTTATTGTTTCTGTACAAACAGTTGAGGGGTTATCATATTTGTTAATCAACACAATTAAATGTGCTCTGCAGATTTGTTGGTTCAAGCCTGGCAAACATGAGGATTTGCAGCTTTTCCATGTTTGAAACTGTATTAAATTCAACATATTTGCATTTAGACTGCTGTTTGGATAGAAAAAAACAAAAAACAAAACAAGTTGAGAGGTACTTTTACTTCTGTCTTCTGTGTTTTATGAACTACATCAGTGATTCTCAACTGGTGGGTAGCGATCCAAAAGTAAGTCACAAACCAGGTTTTGATGGGTCCGGGCCTTTGCCTGGACAAAAATAAGGTTCAGAAACACCAGTTGCACTTTATTAACCCTTTCATGCATTAATTATGAAAAAAGTATCTGGATTTTTGCCGAGATACTTGAAGTACCTCGGGATCTTATTCACAAGTGCGGGTAGAATGGAGCAGGAGGTCGACAGGCAGATTGGGGCAGCGTCGGCAGTAATGCGGACACTAAACTGGTCCGTTGTGGTGAAGAGGGAGCTAAGCCGTAAGGTGAAGCTCTCGATTTACCGTCGACCTACGCTCCGACTCTCCCCTATGGTCATGAGCTCTGGGTAATGACCGAAAGAATGAGGTCACAGGTACAAGCGGCTAAAATAAGTTTCCTTCACAGGGTGTCCGGGCTCAGCCTTAGAGATAGGGTGAGGAGCTCGGACATCTGGGAGGGACTCGGAGTAGAGCCGCTGCTCCTCCATGTCGAGAGGAGCCAGTTGAGGTGTTTCGGGCATCTGGTGAGGATGCCTACTGGACGCCTCCCTGGGGAGGTGTTCCAGGCATGTCCATCCGGGAGGAGACCTCGAGGCTGACCCAGGACATGCTGGAGGGATTATATCTCTCGCTGGCCTGGGAACGTCTTGGAATCCCCCAGAAGAGCTGGTCAAAGTGGCTGGGGAGTCTGAGCCGTCTGGACCTCGTTGCTGAAGCTGCTGACCCCGCAACTATGAACCGGATAAGCGGAAGACAACGACGAGTTCGAGTATCTAGACTTTTTGGTCAAAATTGAACTAAAGTTGAAATGCATTTTTTTTTTTTTTTAACATGGTTTGATTAAGAAGATATTTAACCTCCTGAGACCCAGGAAAGTACAAGTTTTGGCTTTTTTTAATTCAATAATTGCCTATATTGGAAACAACATGATGCCAGTTTTTCAGATGCTTTTTTTTTTTTTTTTTCTTCATGGAATGTCTTTTGCAGGGGAAAGTATATTTGCTTTTTGGGATTCTTTTCTTTCTTTATTTATTTTTAATAAAGCTGTGAAACTCTTGACAGAAAACACATCGCTGGGTCTGAGGAGGTGAAATGTCTGCGATCACAGAGCAGTCCACATTCTAAAACTAAGATTTTTTTCACTGTATTGCTAAGGGCGGTGTTTCCCAACCAGTGTGCCGTGACACATTAGTGTGCCATGAGAAGTCATCACGTGTGCCGTGGAAGACTATACAATTCCACCTGATTGGTACTGAAAGCGACACAGTGGTGCAGTGGTTAGCACTCGTGCCTCACAGCAAGAAGGTCCAGGGTTCGATTCCCGGGCGATTCCCTTGGGACCTTTCTGTGTGGAGTTTGCATGTTCTCCCCGTGTCTGCATGGGTTTTCTCCGAGTACTCCGGTTTCCTCCCACAATCCAAAGACATGCACTGATAGGTTAATCGGCTAATCTAAATTGCCCATAGGTGTG
>JAQQZY010000008.1:23997622-24010771 GCA_030068375.1 Ostorhinchus rueppellii
AACCCACGCAGACACGGGGAGAACATGCAAACTCCACACAGAAAGGTCCCAAGAATCGCCCGGGAATCGAACCCAGGACCTTCTTGCTGTGAGGCACGAGTGCTAACCACTGCACCACCGTGTCGCCCGACTTGAGGTTCAATTGGCACGAGGGCACAGCGCCGTTGTTCCGCGGTTTAGAAAAAACTGCATGCTGCACTATAAATCAAAAGAAAATATAATATAGGCCTGATTATTTTGAGACATGTTCTTAATTCAGTGGTAAGTTCTTTAATTTTCTCTTGGGGTGACCATTTAAGTGTGCAATTTTTTTCTCAGAGTTATTCAGTACACATAAGTACCCCAATTATTTGCTTTATCTCTTCCAGAGCAGGTTTTAATTATAGTGTAATGATGAAATGAAAGTTGAGTGACACCTCTTCATATTCCGTCCTTCACGCCGTACTAATTCACAAGCTACGAGCAAAGAATAAACACAATGAAAGTGCTTAGTGATACCATCTACGTTGTGTAATGTACTTTGCCGTCTTTTGTCATCACCTTTTCTTTGACTCTCAACATTTAGAAAGAAATTGACTTTTCTCTCCCAAACCATTTGTACATGTGGAGAAAAGCATTTGTATTCATAAAGCCGATGTGACATTCAAACAGGCTTCACTGGTACAAATTAAAAATGACACTGTTTTTTTTATACTATGGCATTCAGTACTTGTAAAGCAAAACAAAATAGCCACGCCGAAGCCTTTTTCTGTTGCCGGAATGAGGCGGGGGAACAGACAAAATAGGCGACAGGAATAAGAAATCGTGTTTTGTATGGGAGAAGCCGGCCTTTTCCAACTTTACTTCGCCGCTTGTTCTTGAACCTTTCAGTCTTTCGTTTTGCTCCGAACATCAACTTGTCCCCCCCCCCTCCGTCATAGTAAGTTTTCTTCTACAAAGCAGGAAAATGAAGAGACGGAGAAAAAAGCCTCGTCTCTGTGGGTGTCTCGGCGTGTACACAAGAAACCGGAAGGTTGAGAGAAGTTATCCAAGGTGTTGTTTCTTTTCAGCCCCGGAAAGACGATTCAAATACAGCATCAAGTTTAATTTGCATTTTCACCACAAGTTGTTTCTCTTTTGAGCACAAGCCATTTCCATAAACCACAGATGTTGGAGCTGAACCTGTATCTCTTGTGCATCCTGTATCTGTGTCTCTGCTAGCTAGCTCTTCTTGAAATACACCCCTTGTCCTCTGTATGTGTGTTTGCAAGCTCCGCCGTTGCATTATTCAGCGGGACCGATGCTGATTCATTTGTTCTCTCCCGTTTTATAATTACAAACTTCTGCTCAGCTTTCTCAGATTGACTCCGTCTCTTCTCTGCCACATTTTTATCTTCTCATCTGCATTTTTTTTCGTACTCACTGCGCCACCTTTCCTGGCTTACAGCACTGCTTTCTTCACCCTCGCCCTATCTGCTTCCATTTTGATTTTATTCTGGATTTCTTCAAAACACTTCAGGCATAAATGAAACCACAAAGTATTCAATTCTTTTTTTTTTTTTTTTTTTTGCTTTCACCTCTCATTTCCTCTCCTCTTTACACTCAGCCCAGTGGATCGCCACTACCGAGTAGTTCAAAGACAGGAGGTTCTGCAGCAGAATGTCCCTAATCCACCACACAGTAGGGTTTCCTCAGCATACATTTACATACCCAAAGGCGGACTTTAATATCCAATAAATATAGCAGGGCTGTTTATCATACTGAAATATGCTTTAAATTGCACAAAATTGTTAGCCGCTCTTTGCAACCCCCTGCACACTTCCTCCACCAAATCTAAATATTAGACATAATAGAAGTCTATGCTCCTCTTTGATTTAATAGATCTAATTTCCACCACTTTGTGTCCCTTCAGGTCGGCTCACAGACTGATAACACCACCTCTTCCTCTTCAGTCACAGTGATCGGTGAAGCCCAAAATGCTACACACTTCTCACCATATCATCAGTTCTAACCTTCCTACATGACCCTGGGCAGCGACAGAGTTCACTACAACGTCACTGCTCATCACTTTAGATATTTATTCACTAAATAAGTGTCTCTTTTGATTGAAACATTCAATTTTCACAGATATTTTACAATTAGAGTTTCTGAATGCATTTCAGCCAACAGGCTTTTCCAAAATCTGATCTCATACAGTATATCAAATGTGTAAATTGATGGAGAATAAGAGTTTTTAATAAAAGCAGGTGTAATTTTATAAAATCAAACTTTTGAAAAGTTAAAAACTGAGGATGCAAATGATGTTCATTTCCATAAAATATATCTTTGCCCTTTTTTTTTTTTTGACAAAAATACCTTTTTGCCTACGTCATCAAATACTCAATTTCTCTTTAAGTTTTTCATGTTTCCTGAAAAATCTGACAAAAATGGCTTTTGACCAATATTTTATGAAGGTGATGATACAGTAGAATGATAAAGGCTGCACTGTGTCACCAGGAGGTGATGGTGTTACACATGGCTCTAATAAACAGAGTAGAAGAAGAAGGGAATTCTGTTAACATTTTCTATCTAAAATGGCTGGAAAAGCCTTTTCACTGAGACACAGGAATAATTCAGCAATAACACTGCTGTACCAGACCTGTTTTCACATTCTATCTGAATATCTGGGAAGACGCAGCAAACACTTCAATCAGCTGATCAACTGTCATATCCCCTCCCTCCTGGTCATGTGGGCTGTTTGTCTCTAATGTTTGTGTGCAGGTGGAGTTGGGGGTGGACAAGTGTACATGCGTAGCACATCTGGGCCCGGCGCACCACGCCTATTTATAGTGGTGACAAAGTGTCGGACTCTGTCTTTCCTTCACTGCTCAGGCCGACACCAGTGCCAGACCACCAGTATCTTTTCATTACCTTTGTCTTTTATTTTACACCAAACAACACCCACACGCATCACATTCATTCACCTCAACTCGACCATTACTGATGCTACAGATACCACATTTCTCTTTATTTTATTGTAAATAAATCAGCTTATTCTTCGATGCATACTTTGTTGTCAGTCTCCTTCTGTCATGTCTAGAGCCGGATCATGACACAATCATGATTTAAACATTCCCTAAGTCTCTTACTCTTTTCCATTCCATTTCCTCTACATGCATGTGCAATGAAAAGGCACCTACTGATGGATGCGCTCCGCTGAATTTTTAATCATTACAGTTCATCTTTACATGACAACAAATAAAAAGAAAATATGAATGTATTACTTTGATCAACTTTTACAGTTTTAAATGATTTTGTTACCCATTGCTACTGTCTATTTTACAGAAACAATGGGGGGAAAGCCAAACATGGCGGATAGGTTCACTGTGGTCTCTTTCTGTCTACGCCCCCCGCCCCCTCCAAAAGCACTGCCTTCACTGGCTATATTTACATTCCTGTTGTTGGATATACTGTACTGTGCATTGGCATGTCTAAAAAATAAACAAAAAACATCACAGTGCAGTGGTACATGGACTTACGAGTTTAATGAATTCTGTGGATGAGCTCATGACCCAATTTGCTTGTGTATCAAATCAGTTTTCCCCACTGAGATGACTTGAAATGCCATTAATCTGTTCAAGCCACCAAAAAAAACACCCCAATTTCACGTCTAACTTATAGATAACTCATACCAATGAAAACTCACTGCGTTGTTCGTGTCATAGTCAATAAAAAGACAAGTATTGGAGAACCACTAGTAGGCATTCTGGTGGTGGGTCCTCCATCTCTCCGCTCTCCACGGTGTCTTGAGGAGTACTGACGGGTTCCTCCTGAGAGCCCCATTTTTATATATTCTACCCGTCTACATGTGATTCTTTGATCCCTCTGCTGCAGCTAGCTGTGTCTTTGGAAAATTAACAAGTGTGTGTTTAATTTAAATTTATTTTGTTTTAGTTCTTCTTTTTTTTTAATGTAATTCTAAATTTGAAGATTATGGTAATATTAGGTGTCATAGGTATTATCTCCTGCTGCACAACAAAGCCCGGTCACTGTCCAGAGGGGAGGGGCTAAAATGCATTGTCACGTGTCTGGAAGCGGTGAGAAGAGGTCAGACCCAAGGTTCAGCCCCAGAAATTTGGCAAAATAACGGCACCAAAAGCACAAAACATGAGCAGAACACAACAGAGATGTTTCCATGGTGAAGTAACCACCTGAAGTGAACGGGTGAGACACGAGATGGCGAGGGGAAGCTGTGCCCAGTAGCAGCAGCGTAGCTCGTAACTCGTATTTTGCCTTAACCCTTAAAGGCCCAAACTTTATTCTTCCTTTCTCTGAGCTTTTATGAATATCTACAGGATTAGCAAATTAAATGTTGAAAAATACCTGATTTTCACTGAAAGAAAAACCCGACATACAGAAGACAACATCACAATAAATAGTGATAAAGCACTTAAGGACAGTTAAATATAATTTTGGAAGTGACAAATTCTGGATGTCACGTTGGGTCTTTATGGATTAAAACTCAAAGCAAAAAAAAAAAAAATCGACCAAGCTGTGGCTCATAACTCGGAAAACTCTTGAATTGAATCTAAATCAAGGCAGCACTGTATTAGAACATATTAGGTTTCATTCCCATCGGAACGCAACATGCAAACTTCGTCAATCATTTAACAAAAACAAAGAAATCAGCACCAGCTTCCAATGTAAAGCTAATGAATTTATGATCCCTCCGAGCCTCATGTCTGTCTTAAATTAAATATCACCACTATGGTAAGATTTGTTAGCACAAGTACAGCTTCCAATCACTGTTTTAGCATTTACAGACAGAAACCACAAATACACACTTGGGGGTGTATTTGCAGAATGTCACTAATTTACACAGGAAATGTATCCAAGACAAAAAAGAGCAAACCGCACATATATTTGACACACCACTGCATGTTGCGAATATGATGAACCAGAGCCCTGGGGACACTATACTAAATGACATTTATAGCAGCTAAGACACATTCCTACGTGGACAGAAAATGTGAAGTCCCCAGCCTGGATGTTCACTCTGTTTGTATTGTACATAATATAATTTACCTGGTATGTTCTCTATGCTTGGCCCTTTTCTATTTTTAATAGCATTTCTAATTATCTGGCTTCATCTGCGTTCCACATGGAAAGAATTAGGAGAGCTTATTGCCTCATGTAGACTAAGAACTCAGGGTAGAGGAGGATGAGAGAGGGAGATGGTCTGAAATACCAGTGTGTGCCTGCAGGGTTTACAAGGGTTTAGTTTTAGTTAACAGCAGCAAAGATTTAGTTGTACCTTGTGCGGCTATATGACATTAGCTCAAGGCCTTTTCCAGAGTAGATGCCCACTCAGATGCAGGCTGTATTTCCCGGCGGGGGCTGGAAAACATATTTCATGATTAAAAGCCAACAAGTGATCTAATCATGGCCTAAAGAGTAAACCACTGACTGGTCGCCAGAGTTATTTTTCTCTTTGTGAACATTCCTTTCAAGGTTAAAATAGAAACACTGATTTATAGAATTCAGCTGAACCCCTGTAATTTTCCTGCGAAAGAAGGTGATAATTCCATGTTCGCTCTGTAAACAACCTCCTGCACCTGTAATGTCAAACTGAGGAGGAACAGCTATAATTTCATCCCCACTTTAATGCACTTTACTGTTATTAAGGTATAGGTGATGGCTGCAAATTATAAGAGGTGTACAAAGGAGATCTGTGGACGTAGTCATGGGCCTTTTAAGACTGATTGAGTGAAGATGGAAAGTGAACGTTTCAAAGAAGAAGTAGAGACGCGAAGCAGCTCATCTCAGTGTAATGAGTCATTCAAATCATTCATTAATGCAATTAGTTCAAAATATTTGTTCACTGAATTGTGCAGCTGTTTTGATAAACACGCCAATCTGTGTTAAGAATGTTTTAAAAAGGTCACCGAACATCTGCGATAAATGGAGTGCACACGTTAACACTGTAGGTTAATTATTTGTTATTAATATTTTTATTCTCTTCTTCTTTGCGTTACTGCATGTGGACGATGGGGGGTGGATTAGGAGTACAGAAAAAAGCAAGAAAAAATGATGCACATGTTGAATGCTGGAGCTCATTGAATCAAATCCCAAACTTTTAAGGAGTAGTTTGTTTGGATTTGTCGCTTATGTGCATTTTGTTTTCGCCTTTCGCCACGAGGTATATTTACCTCTGCGAAGGAGGTTATGTTTTTGCCAGGGTTTGTGGGTTTGTTTGTTTGTTAGCAACATAACTCAAAGTTATGGACAGAGTTTGATGACATTTTCAGGATAAGTCCACTCTGGGTCAAGGAAGAGATGATTAAATTTTGGAGGAGATCTGGATCACCGTCTGGATCCAGAAATTTTTTAAAGGATTCTTTATCATTGCAAGATAGGGCATGGCAGCACAGATTTGCATATGAGGTCATTCACCGCCATCTAGTGGAGGAAAGTACAAACACTACCTTAAAACCAGAGCGGACATATCCTGAAAATGTCATCAAAATCTGTCCATAACTTTTTGAGTTATGTTGCTAACAAACTAACAAACAAAAAACCCCACAATCCTTGGCAAAAACATAACCTCCTTAATGGAGGCTAAAAAAAAAAAAAAAGTACAAACACTACCTTGGCGGAGGTCTGCCCTCTCCAAGTGCTTTTCTAGTTCTTATTGTGGTAATATTTCAAGGCAGTTAGCATTAAAATATGTTTAGTGGCTTAGTTCAATATATTTTCACTTTGTTGAATGTTTTTGGGGTTTTTTTTGCTGCCTTTTGTGTATAAGTTGAAGAAATAATATATACCTTTAAATCAGGGCTCTCAAACTTGCAGCCTGGGGGCCAATTGTAGCCCACAGGATGATATTTTGTGGGCCCCTACTTGACATCAGTACTGTATTTAGTGTTAGTCTGGCTCACATGTAGTTCTCAAATGAACCTTTTGCTTTTTGCTTTTAATTAATTTATTTTTATCACTTATGGGCTACCATTTATAGTCTAAGGGCAGATTTCGTCATCAGTTGTCAAGACAACCAATTGTACAATATAATCATAATTATAGTTAATCCATTTGTATTTGTGTTTGAAAGCCGATGATTATGTTCCTGTGGCAACACAGAAGTGGAGCAGATGTGACCATTTCACTCGTATGTGACCCGCATCTGCTTTATCTTGACAGTTTGAACATCACAAATCATGGAATCTGATCTTTACAATTCTGATTCAGGCCACGCCCGACCACCCCAGTGGTCCTGAATCAGATACAGGGCTCAGGTGGTACAGCGGGTCGTCTAATAACCGAAGGGCTGGCAGTTCGAATCCCGCTCTGTCTTAGTCAGTCCATTGTGTCCTGAGGCAAGACTCTTCACCCTCCTTGTCTCCAGTTTCACTGACTGGTACATGAATGTGCATGAATGTTTGGTGGTGGTCAGTTTGGTGTGAACTGGCAGACATGCCTCCGTCTGTCTGCCCCAGGACAGCTATGGATACAAATGTAGTTTACCACCACCAGAGGGAGAATGTGAGAGTGAATGAATAATGGATCAATAATGTAAAGCGCTTTGGGTGACTAAAAAAGTGCAATAGAAATCTGATCCATTATTATTATTATTTTTTTTATTATTATTATTATTATTACAGATCTGATTTGCCTCAAAGTGACTTCAGTCCTAACAGTCAGAACAGGATTCATGTAACTTTTCATAAAGGTTCGTGGGACGTTATACTGTAAAACCATTTCAATGGAAATAAAGACAGGGACCTTTTTACTGTACAATGAATATTGATTATATTATTTATTAATAATTAAATTTTAGCTAAATGTACAATTTGAATCAATTAATATATATTCAAAGTGATAGTAATTGACAAAGTAATATAAATATTAAGTTATTAAACCCATTTTTGCATTGTGGCTGCCTCTGCTGCTACCGCCACCACAATAATACTAGCAAATCAGACTACTGGTATTAATACTATATACTGTTGTATGATTATCATTATCATTATTATAATAATTATTATTTTCCACCACCACCCCTTCCCCTTTCCTTATCGCCCCTAATCAGTCTATATTGTTTAGCTGCTCTTGATGTTTATTATCTTTTTCATCATAATATGATTTCGTCATTGTTGTTGTTGGTTTGTTTATTTGCTTGATTTTTCTTGTGTTCATTTGTTGTTGTTTTTCTGTCCAATATGTCTTGTTTACTGTATCACTAATTTTTAAAAGAGTAATATTTTAAATGTATTCATCTTTTGGCGAAGGGAATGATCTGAACTCTTTTAACTCCATCGTTTCTATGCATGCATGATGACACACTGGAATCTGCTATCTGCCAGACATTAGATCTGAACAGTAAATCATAAGTCTGTTCTGAGGCTGGTAATGTGAACCAGTACCTGAATATAAACCAACCAGCTCCTATGCCATACATGTAGGGTTTCTGTCATATCCTTCAGAATTAAAATGCATGAAAAAATACGCAAGTAGGTCAAACCCAAGAGGACATGGGTTTGCATCTCTGCCAGCGCCATAAAACATCAATCACTAAAACTTTCATTAGTTGCCGTCGTCTGGTGGAGACTGAGCCTTTAAAGTTGTGTCAACAGGAAGCGTTAAGCACAACATGTCTAAGAAGACGATTCCTTCAGAGGGCGAGAAAGTAATACAGTGAATTTCCACCACATGCTGCATATTTTTACTCAGCTTCCTTTTCCAAACCGGCTGTTTAAATCAAGATATTAGTCGTCCACTTTGACAGAAATAGCCAAGAGGATAGTACCTAAACACAACAGATGACAAACACTCTGTGAAGTTTAGGTTATCGTCTTGTAGCGACAAAAAAAAAATTGCTTGTTCCTACTGGGGGGATTTTCATCTTATCAAAAATTCTCACAGCGCAATCATCTCAGTGCCATGTTCTGTTCATCACATCAGGTTTGATATTTGGCGTCCCTGGATAGCATGTATTGTCTGGCTTCATCTGGTGTAATCCATTTGCTCCAACAGTAGTTGACAGTTAGCGTCGCTGCAGCCAGTAGCATACAGATCTGTGAGCATCCATACATAATACATCAAGAGTAAGAGTCATAAGCTGCCTTTCCCTTCACTCTTCTCCTGGTATGTGGATACGGAACTGCAGACAGACATATCAGATAGACGGGGAAAATATATACGCACACACAGCTCGTGAAGACTGCCTCAGAGAAAATAAGCCCATTTCTCTGTGCAGCAAAAACCAATATCAGCTACAACAATGCAACCATCATCTTCTCTGCCTGTGTGCGTGTGCCAGACAGAAAAACCTATGTTCAACCATAATCAGATCATAGTCACTGACCACTTGCAGTTGTCTGTGTAAACCACGCACGGCCAAAACACTGCCAGAGGGCTGGAACTGTGGGAACCTGCCGATGTCTCAATTCAACCCACAAAGGCAGAAAAAGGGGAAAAATATTCTTCCCCTGAAAAAATTCTATAAAAGGCAGCATTATGTGGATGAACCTGAAGGAAAATGACTACAGTGAGTCTGTTTAACCCTTTATCAGGCAAGTGACTATTTTTGGTCACTTACACATGCATTACAAGCAGTGTTAGGGAACTTTTGCACGTTACTCGTTACTTATTTAAAAAGTAACTCTTTCCTTTACTTTGTTGGTCCCTATGGAAAGTAACTTTTTATGTTATTTTTATGTTGCTCAACTTTGGGCAGAAACACGTATCTGTTCTAAATGTGTAGGGCTACATAAAGTTCTACTATGGAGGACATAACAGGTATTTCTTTTGTGTTCTTTGTTATACAAATGCCACAAACAGAGCACTTGACAAGAAAACATTGGACTACTATTGGCTTCAACACCACCACTAACAACTATCAAACAATATGAAATAACAGTCAATGCATCTTATGGGTATGTAGGTGAACACAAAATACATAAGGTCTTAATACTACTACTACTACTACTGGTACTACTACTACTACTACTACTACTACTACTACTAATAATAATAATAATAATAATAATAATAATAATAATAATAATAATAATAATAATGGATTTGATTTTTATACTGGTTTTCTAGACACCCTAAGTGTTTTACATTATTGATCCATTATTCATTCACTCTCACATTCACACTCTGGTGGTGATAAACTACATTTGTATCCACAGCTGACCTGGGGCAGACTGACGGAAGTATGGCTGCCAGTTCGCGCCTACAGTCCTCCAACCGCCACCGAACATTCATACGCATTCATACATCAGTGTGACTGACACTGGAGGCAAGGAGGGTGAAGTGTCTTGCTCAAGGACACAACGGACTGACTAGGACAGAGCGGGATTCAAACCGCCAACCCTTCAGTTGTTGGGACGCCCGCTGTACCACCTGAGCCAAAGCCACCCCTGCGTCTTATCATGTTTTGTCCAACTCTTGTTTAGTTACCTGGTGAAACGAGGTGAAATGAGAGCCTGTGACTATTGTGCAGGCACAGCTGTTCCACTACCGGATGATTATCAGATAAAAGAAAACAATGCACTGCCTGATGGTTTGGAGCATGTACATAATTCTTAGGGTGTCAAAAAAAAAAATTAGGAGAAAAAATTGTACATGACACTTGTCAAATTTGTCCGGAAGAAAAGTAATGTGCCGAACTGAAAAAAGAACTACATTAAGTTACCACATTTTCAGTAGTAACATGTTAAACTATTCTTTACCTGAAAAAAGTAGCTACATTACTGTTATGTGTTACTTTGTAACTTGTTACACACAACACTGATTACAAGAGAGTGACAGCTGTTTTTTTTTTTTTTTTTCCGTAAATGGCTGTTAAAGTTAAAAAAAAAAAAGAAAGAAGAAGAAGAACTTAAAGGAAAAAAATTGTTAGATTTTTTTTCCTGCTTTTGTAAATGAATTATAACAATATGTGATGGCAGATAATGTATTAACCAATAAAGAGTCAAACATCTGCCAATGACCAAAACCATCTACTGATCTAAAATGTTCAGTACCTATTTATCCATGAATTATATGAGTCCATGTAAATAATTAGTGTAAAATACAGTTTTTCCATCTTTTCATGGTCATCAGATATGAACCATTTGGAAACACCGTCATCTTCTACAACACTGTTTCACCAGTAAAACCCACGGAGTTGGATCAATGACAGTGGATGGACACACTTGTTTTATGTTTAGTAATGATAGATGAAACTAGAAAAAAAGTCACATTGTCTTCCGTTTCCTCTGTTTCTCAATTTTAATCTGAACTTTTTTTTTTATGAGCATCTACTATTTATAACCAGTGAATTAAATCCAGAAAAATACCAGATTTTTTCTGTAAAGACACAAAACACAGAGGATAATATTGTATTAAATGGTGATAAATCCCTTAAGACCTGTAGCAGAAGTAGCACTGGGTCTTTATGGGTTAAGACAAAATATAAGATTGCTCTTCTTTCTGCTCCTTTTCACTCATAATGTGGTCAATTTGCTGACATGTAAAGGCAAACTGTCTGTTATCTTATGAATTACATTTAAAAACTAAACTGGTTACCCTTTACTTTACACAAGTACCCCCCAGTTAATCCCCCACTGACAAGGCAGAGAGGAAATACTCATCTCTGTGTGCATTCTCTTTTCTTAATTTTTGTTCGTACAGATCTAACTCACACTTGTGTTTGAGTATTTGTTCCATTTTTAATTCAGAGTTGAAGAACTACTGCTGCCTTTTTGTTCTCAAACCCTAAAGTTTTTGGTGTGACTTTTCTGAATAATACTGGGAAATATATCTCCCAGCTGTGTTAACAGGACAGGTGTTCTATTTAATACCTTAACACAGACACTCACACATGCAACAGCTGTAATACTATCAATACTGTAACACCAGCAAATATGCAAGGATCTGAAGAACTAAGGTAATAAAAAATACTGTCGAGGCGATAACATCTGGAAAAAAAATTAGGGCTAATTTAGAGCTTCTGTATTCACTGTCATGTGTAAGAAAATGAAAAAACCTTTAGGGATCACATGCAGAGACGTATGACACTGGAAAAAGAACTATCACATGAGGCCAACAGACAGGGCTGTTTTACTTGAAGAAGCGCAATATAGTGCAATTAGACAGAGACTGAAAAATCTGTTTTTGAACAGAACTCCCGAAACGTCCAAATTTGACTGCTGGGGCAACACTGGAACTAATTATTGCAAGAGTCCGTGGTGGAGAGTGTGTGGTGAGCCTGGAGCTGACATGAAAAATGGGAATGATACACAAAGCCTTGGGCCAATTTGATCTGATACAGAAATGACCCAGTTCAAATTGAATCCTCAGACAAGCAATACTTGGTAAAAGTAGCTAGGAACGCCGAGGTCATGAATCCTTCAACTGTAGCCTGCAGTTCTGTTTTCCACAATAAGACATGAATAATCCACAGAGGGGAGAAGTCAATGATAAGTATGATACTGTATGCAGAGGGTGACAGGCAGCGGCGATGCCTTATCAGACTCAAATTACATTACATGTGAGGGTTTGAACAAAAGCCTCCGACACGCAGTTCCTCCTGTCATCAAACACAGATAGGGAGAATAAAAGAGAGGTGAAGACGTGGAAAATGTCCCATTATGTAGAGAATATAATAGTGACTGGAGAGCCGTCTGTACTCAGACAACTGGAAAGAGGCAGAAATGATAATCACTAGTCTAAAGATGTAGAAAAAAGTTCTGCCTCAACTATTAAAGAACAAAAACACAAAGTAGAACTACCTGATTGTGGCTCCTCAACAACACTTTTTGTCCAAAATGGAGCAGGAAGAAGCCCCATTTTAATTAAGAAATATATACACTCCATAAACAAACAACAGGTAAGCCATCAGAGGTGGGAAGTAATGAAGTATAAGTACTTAGTTACTGCACTTTATTAGATTTTTTAGGTATTTGTACTTTACTTAGTTTTTTTTTTCTGGTAACTTTTTACCTTTACTCCCTATATTTTTGCATAAATATCTGTACTTTACACTCCTTAGATTCTCAGAATAGGTTTGTTACTTTTTCAAACCAAATGGACGTGACAGTACATAAACTAGAAAAGCACTCAGAGTGCGCAGACCTCCGCCAAGGTAGTGTTTGATCTTCACCAAAATCTAATTGATTGGTCCTTGTATCATTCCCAAGCTAT
>JAQQZY010000008.1:24201913-24216889 GCA_030068375.1 Ostorhinchus rueppellii
TTTCTTTCTTTCTTTCTTTCTTTCTTTCTTTCTTTCTTTCTTTCTTTCTTTCTTTCTTTCTTTCTTTCTTCATATGATTGTTTGTATAGTGTTTTGTATGTATGATCTGTAAAAAAACAAACAAACTCAAATATATTATTATTATTGAAAAAAAAAAGACAAACAAGGCATTTTTGGAAAGTGTGGGGTCGTTTCATTAATTATATTAAGAACAAAGATTTGACTCATCTGCTGTGGGGATCTGGATCACCATAATTATTCCGTGTACAATACTATCACCATCTGGAAGGACTCTCATAGACTCAAGTATTGATTTTAAATGTACCTTTTTCTGTTTATTTGATTGTTTTTCTGGTTTTATTTTGTATATATAGCCTGAAAAAAAAAACCCTCAATAAATATACTACTGAAATAAAAAAGAAAGAAAAGAAACTGGACTTAATTTTGAATCTGTGAATATTTTTCCAACTGTTTGGATTTTGTTGCGGCTAAATCCTGAGCTATAGTATAATTTATAATTTAAGCAGATTTCTTATACTTCTACTGTTTCTCTGATATTTCCCCTTTATTTAAGAGTTTATTCCCATTCCCCAAAATCTTGCACGTATTTTTCATCGTCTCCTTGAGCCTCCTTATAAAACATCCTTTACACTTGAAATAAATAATAATTTGACATTTATCATGATAAGGACTGAAAATGATGTGGCTGTGATTTTTCTGATGCATCATATTTGTTTTACAAACTGCAGTGAAACTGATTAAAGACAGCTTTGTAACAAGAATTATTTCAGAATGAATAAATAAATGACTCAAAATACTTGATAGAACGGAATTTATTTAGATTTTGATGAAAATTTTCAGATGATGTTTCAGATTTATTGCATTTCAACCACGTCATCCTTTAGCTGAAATAAATGAAAATGCAAAGAATAAATTCATTAGTTAATTCATGACAAAAGCAGACAGGTTTTATTGTTCTGGTAATTATTTAAAAGGTTTCTGTTTTGTAGTTTTAGCTTGAGTTGAATCAGATTTTGTGTGTGTACAGGATCCACCTCTGTCCTTCTGTTTGGGGTTTTATGGGTAATGTAGTTCTCACTCAGCTCCTCTCATGTCGGCTGGCCACAGATGAAAAGTACAGATCTCAAATGCCCTTTCTTTTTCTTCTTCTTCTTCTTCTTCTTCTTCTTCTTCTTCTTTTTTTATCCCTTCTCATCTGTTGCACTTCATGTTTCCTTTTGCTCGTCGACCCGAGGTCAGCAACATTAACTCGTGTGGTCTTATCAGCGTCTCTGGATCACCTAAGACCACCTCAAACCCCTCTTTAATGTGTAATAGCACATATCTGTCTCCTCCAGACTCTTCTTCTTCTTCCACTTCATCTTTACCCGGTATATCAGACCGGAATTATAACTTTATGGTGCATTTGTACCCGTTAAGAACCCCCCCCAAAAAAAAGATAACTAAATGCAATCACTATTCTGGTTCAAGTAGTACACTGTAAAAAGTAAAACATTGAATCAACTTTAATATTTTTCTTCAATAAATCACTCATAAAAAAAGTGAACCAATTCAATTACATTTAATGTCATTGAATTTGCTTCACTCAACTATTTTTTGTGACCGAATGAAGAAAATTTTTTAAGTTAATTCAATGTTTTACTTTTTACAGTGTAAGTTTGTTATGATTTAATAAGTAAACTAACCCAAATACTTATTTTGACCCATACTGACACAAACAGCCACTGAACTATCTTTTGCTCTAAACTGTCAAATACCTGCTGATCCACTGATTCTATCAATACATGTAAATAATTAATAAAATAAATACAGTTTGTCTTCTTTTCATGGTCATCAGATATGACCCATTTGGACGTTCAGAGGCTCTGTAGTTACCATGGAAACACTATCATCTTCTACAATATTGATTCACCAGTAAAACCCATGGAGTTGGATCAGTGACAGTGGATGGACACACTGGGTTTGTGTTCAGTTAATGATAGATTTTACTGAAAAAGTCACATTTTCTTCAGTTTTCTCTGTTTTTTGATACAGGGTCCAAACACAGTCATGTCCCATCAAAGAGCGAACTGCCATTCCAACATTTATTTCAATACAAAGTAGCTCCTTGTTTTGGATGATACCTTATGATCCAACTAAAGCAAAAGTGAATTTAAGAGTAAAAATGTGGGTCATTTAGCAACAACTACTCTAAAATGTCCCATCAGAGAGATTTGGAATACTGTATTTTAATTTTTAAGCCGAAAATGACCCTGAACTTTATCTCTGAGCTTTTATGAACATCTACGTGACGAGCAAATTAAATACAGGACAATAACTGATTCATCCTTAAAAATGCAAAAGACAAAGGGTAACATTAGAATAAATAGTGATAAATCATTTAATAAAGGTTAAAAATAAAGAAAAATTCATTTGGGAACTGACACAAAAGCAGCACTGGGTCTTTATGGGTTAATATCTGTTGATCCAGTAAAACCTAGTGGAGTTGGATGAATGACAATGGATGGACACATGTTTTCTGTTCAGTTAATGATAGATTTGACTGAAAAAGTCACTTTTTCTTCAATTTTCTCTGTTTCTGATATCAAACCCCTCAACTTTAATCTGAGCTTTTATAAACATGTATACAATCAGTAAATAAAATACAGGAAAATATATGATTTTCACTGAAAAAAAACACAAAATACAGAAGATAATATTGTAATAAATGGTGATAAATTACTTAAGAAAAGTTAAATATGAAGAAAAACTATTTTGAAACTGCCATATAAGTAGCACTGGGTCTTTATGGGTTAATACCTGTTGATCCACTAAATGTATCAATACATGTAAATAATTAATAAAATAAATACAGTTTGTCTCCTTTTCACGGTCATCAGATATGACCCATTTGGATGTTAGGCTCAGTAGTTACCGTGGAAACGCTGTCATCTTCTCCAACATTGATTCATCAGTAAAACCCATAGAGTTGGATTAATGACAGTGGATGGACACACTGGGTTTATGTTCAGTTAATGATAGATTTGACTGAAAAAGTGACTTTTTCTTCAATTTTCTCTTTTTCTGATATCAAACCCCTCAACTTTAATCTGAGTTTTTGTGAACATCTATATGATCAGTAAATTAAAAATAGGAAAATATATGATGTTCACTGAAAAAACACAAAACACATGAGATCATATTGTAAGAAATGTTGATAAATCACTTAAGGAAAGTTCAATATGGAGAAAAACTATTTTGAAACTGCCATATAAGTAGCACTGGGTCTTTATGGGTTAAATCCATGCACAACAATCACAACTATCATGTTCCAGTTTGTCAACTTTCTTCACGTGGGCTGAAATCTTGTGAAAAGAGTCTTCTTCTTCTTCTTCTACTTCTTCGTTACCCGTTGGAATAACAACACCATGTACAACCAGTCTGGGTGATTTAACAGTTTTTAATTATAACTTTTGTACAATAGATTTTACATTTTCACAAGCTAAGAAGTTAATGATGCCGGATAGCTGAAGGAGTCTGCATCTCCAAAAAAGCCATTTCTGGTATATTTAAACAACAAATGGGATGGAGACGGACGGCAAACATATTTACCATCTTTACCTTATTAGTGTTATTTTTATTTTTATTATTTTTTTTGCCCAAAAATGAATATCCTTACAATAAACAACAAAGTGACCCCAGTTTCGAGGCCTGCTGAGCTCAGATAACTCTTCTGAACCATCTCTACAAACTTGCTCTGAAATTCCAAACTCCAAGGCCCGTGAAGATATGAAACCGGAATTCAAATAGAAAATGGTCACACATAAGACATGAGTCTGAGAAATGTTGGCGCAACTTCTAACACTTCTCATGAACTTTACACCAAAACAGCACACATTCAATCAGCCCCCGGCATTATCTTTAAAAAGCCTTCAAATGGTGTGGTATAGAATATATTTGTCTTTTATTTCCTTCTCAATCACCATGCAATCGCAATCCCCCTTTCTTATCGTTATCGTCACTATATTTATTTTAGCAGTTTAACCAAAATAATTATAGGAATGGCACTGAATAGTCTTAAAAAAGTGGAACTATTATATAATATAAGCTATCTGTGGCCCGTCCTCATTCACTGTTCACTTCAACTCAGCAAAACAGCAAAACAATTAGTCAAAGGTAGAAAAATAAGTTTAAATCTCAGCCGAAAAAATCAAAAACAAAAAAAACCCAGACTATATTTAAGCAACATCGTAAATGGGGCTATGGTACAAAACAATATGCTTAGGAAATACAGTCATTTTTAACTACAATAGGAGGGTTACATTGATATCCTCTTTCTCAGATGCAATAATATTCCATAATCATGTACATACTGGGAGAAATATACATATAGGTTGTTATAAAAAACAATATTCTGGCGTCTTCTTCAGTGTTCTCTATGTTGTATCTGAATGTCAAAATAGCTCACAATGCTCTGGAATAGAATATCAGACATTAGTCCCATTTATAGTTTCAGCCATGTACATACAGTGCATATACTATGTTTATGTTTGGTAAATAACATTGAATTTCTACTATACATTAATCATGTTTGAGAAGCGACATAAACCCAAGCAGCAGCAGCGGTGGTGTCCGGATGGCCGACCAAATTTGCTGAACGTGCCACGGCGATGGATGGAAACTGTCTCGATCAGGTGTTAAATATACGTAAAGGGGTGATTTTTCGGACGCTGTGTGTTTTATTTCCACAGATTCTTCCCCCAGGAGCTTTTTTGAATGGATTATGTACGATAAAGGAGGCAGTCCATTGGAAAATAACAACACATTTTGTAAAATTCAACAAACTATAACACATTTTCATGAAAAGGTTTGCAACATTTTGTAATACACAGCCTTAATGCAATATATAATTAATTTCCTCACAGTTTATAACACATTTACAGTGGTTACCAGATGCATGTGTTTATGATGAAAACTTACTGAATTAGTTCTGCCTTTATATAAAGTATTTGTAATGTTCTCTTGTTAAAAGTACCCAAACGACGCCCTCTAGTGGTCAGAATAAATTGCAGTAACGTATATTTTGTACTTACGGTGTTAATAAAGGAGACACGGTTTTTTCACTCGTTTTGTATGGCCAGGAAAACGTGTACCTGTGAGTATTTTATGTTCAGTTGTTGTAGGAATTAATAGTAAAAATATATCTGATGTGAACCTTTGTTGCTGGAAAAAAAGACGTGAATCTGTAAATGCTAATCGTTAGCATGTCTATGGATTTCCCCATTCAAGTTAGCATCGAGCTAGCGATGTATTTCCTATTCATTTAAATGTGTAATGTCATGTGAATGTACTAAGGTAATTAACATAACTAAGACATATTCTATATGTATGTTTGCAGTTTTACAGTGAGTCTCAAGTAAAGTTATGGAGGGAAGTTTTGGCGTCTGGCTTGGGAAACCTGTTGTCTATCTGCCTAGCTAGTTGGTACACATACAAGCAGAGGCAGAATAGTAATGACGTCACCAACCCAAACAGGTTATCTTCATCTGTATATGTTATATTTATTACAATTTATGTAAATTAACCTTCCAAATACTAAAGTAGATTAGCATCTGACCATGGTTTTAATAGCTAAATGACAGCAGTAACATCAGTTGCAGTAAATTCAGGAATTTCATCTCAAAAAAGTGTAGCTTATTCAAAGTGGAAATCTTGTATTTTGTTGTAAAAACTGTAATATGTAATACATGTTAAAAAATTAGAGAATTGTGTTACATATCGCGTTCAAGGTGTCTATCATCACAAAATGCATAGGGCTGGGTATTAAACCAATGGTATTAATCATAACAATTCCTTTTTGTCATTAATTATCATTATTTTGTTGACATGGTTTACTTCTTTCTTCCAATGTTCCTCTCGATTTGTGAAATCGTTAAAACCACAGAAAACACCTGGTTTATTCAACTTTCAGGACCGAAAAAACTATGAAGGAGCAGCAGCACACTGAAGATAAAATAAGATATTTCAAAAATTAAACAGATAAAAATCATACTATTACAGCTATAATGTTTAATTTTCTGAAAAAAAGAATGCTTTGAGAATTAAGTTTTAACTGAGTAAAAAATTTTTTTACTAGAAATTCAATGTTAAACATATTAACTATTATGTTTGAATCTGTATATGTATTTTTTTTTTTTTTCCAATTTTTCAGATTTTGTTCCTGGTAAAGCCTGCACTAAAATCTAATATGCTTAATAAGCTTTTTTCTTTCTTTTTTTTTTTTTTTTAATTGTCTGGGTTTGACCAGCTTTAAATGTTAAATGCCATAAGATAACTTTTTTTATAAGTTGGAACTATATAAATACGATTTCATTTCATTTCATTTTTATGCAAATGTTCAAACTGGTTCTCTGACAGTTCCCCTTCTTTACTGTGTTTATTCTCAGAAAATTACATTTTTTCCCTTAAACTTTCTCATTGTAGTCCTAATCCTCCTTTAAAAAAATCTTCTACACTTGAAATAAATAATAATTTAACATTTATCATGATAATAATTGAAGATAACTGATGATGTGATTGATGATTATATGAACTTTAATCATAATACTAATGTTGAGCATAAGATCCAGCCCTATTATTTAGTGTATATATGTTTTGTTTTGTTTTTATTGTGAAGTTTTTACATAAGGTGTTGTTACAAACCCCACCCCCTTTAACGGTCCAATCACAGCCTCACAGTGGTGGGCTGTTTGTAGTTGTATGAGACACTACTTCAAACTGAGTTATCTCCTGGTGGATTTGGTGTCAGGTTTTTATTTACAACAACTGAAAACAACCATATTTTTATGAGAAGAAGTTCTATGAAATTTACAGGATTCACTGTGGGCGCTTTCACCCTGCACAGAAGCCGGTCGTGGACGCCGCCACAGTGGAACAGCCTCTTAGCTCTTAAAGTTCAAGGTTAACCAGCGTGTTCTGCTCATTCACTTCAACGCCTGCATTTGGGTCAAAAAGTGAAAATAAAAGGGGGGCAGAGTTGAGTGAAACATCAATATGAAGTCATCGCTCCATCTCCAAACACTTCTTTTTCAACACAGATGATGAAAATAACGCTTTAAGCTTTGGAGCGATGTGAGTTACTGTTGAATGAACTCCACAACGACACACGTTTTATCCTCAGCTCTTCTTTTGGTGGACACGGTGCAGCGAAGTACATCAAACTCCAAAAACAACTCGGTTCAGGTGACACTGCAGCCGCCTCTCCATAGAGAAACACTGAACATGGCTTGGACTTGGAACAATTACAAGTTATGTACAATCACTAATGAGTAGAGTGGACTGAGCCATCCACAGCAGCGTATAAACCCACTGTCCTGTGATCTTTGCAAACAAACAGTACAGAAAAAAAAAAGTTGTGGAAAGCCCGTGCTGTGTGCGTGTTTGTGTCTGAATGTGTGAAAATGTGCAGTGTGTGTTTGTGGGTCTTTGCCTGTGTGCTTTTGCCAGCGGCGGTGTGTGTTCAGTATGAGCTACAGTAAAAACGGTTTGGGCGCAAACGTTTTCAGATGTTTAAGTTACCGGTGTTAACCCTGAAAAAAAAAAAAAAAGCCTTTGCCAGATAGATATCCATGGGGATCTTTCATTCAGCTCACAAAAATGTAAAATACCAGATCACATCATTATCAAAACGTACACAAAACCACAGAGGAGACTGAAAAACACCTAAAAGGCTGCCCAAGTGATAAAATGTAGCTGTTACTGAACTGACTGTGACTTTTAAGCAAAAGATCCCACCTATAGCCTCAACACACAAACAGACATGGGTGGAAACTGTTTGACAACTTTGGAAACTGATGTTAATTTACATGTGTGTACCGTTCCAAGAGCCACCAGCTGTGGTTTATTGGAATGTAGTCCTCCAGTATTTTCACATTTCTGCCCGAGTGAGCATCACAGAAGCTTTAAATCCCCCCTTTTTTTAGCGAACCCAAAAGGAACACACAGCCAAACTGAGTTAACACGTATAGTAGATCACCATTTTAGCACACAGCTGCAAAGCAAAAACAGAAAATATAATAAACCAACAACGCTTCTCAAAAATTCATAAAAAACTAAACAAAAAACACTAACGGTAAAATAAGAATCCAAACAGAGAGAGAAAGAAGAAACAGGGAAATCATAGTACAACAGGTATTACTGAGGAGAAAGGATATCATTTCATGTTTTGCTTCTTTTTATACAAATGTGTGTTTGTCAGTCCTTTGCAGATTGTTGCTGTGAAGCTGTGAGGCTACAAGTCACCCAGTGAGGAGAGCGGCTGCAGGCTGCAGTACCACAGCCAGAGCAGCGGGGGCAGCAGAGACGCCACGGCTGCAGGCCGTCTGGACACCGCCGAGTTCCTCAAGATGGCGTTGGACGTACTTGGACCATCTATCTGAGGGTCCTGAGGGAGACACATGCACCGGTATTTAGATAGACGCCCTCTATAGTTCTAAAACCACACTCCAACCATGTTAAACAAATATACAGACAGTACTTTGAAGATGAATGTATTTTTTCTTAACAAATACGGGTTTTTCACACATGACCCAGAAACGGTTGGAAATGACAAATTACCTCTGCAAAGGAGGTTATGTTTTTGCCAGTGGTTATCTGTTTGTCTATTTGTTTGTGTTCAAAATGAGTTGAAAAGTTCGAAACAGATTTGGATGAAATTTTCAGGAATTGTTAGAAATGGGACAAGGAACAAGTGATTAAATTTTGGTGGTGATCCGGATCACCGTCTGGATGCAGGAATTTTTTAAAGGTTTCTTTATCATTGGGAGATAGGGCATGATGGCCCTGAGTTGCCTATGAGGGCATTCAGTGCCATCTAGTGGAGGAAAATACAAACACCACCTTGGCGGAGGTCTGTGATTTCCAAGTGCTTTTCTAATTTTGTGTATTGTTTCTTCTACTTGTCAGCAGTGGTTGAGGCCACATCAAAGTGTCACCGCTGTGTGCCCCCATGTACATGAATAAACAAAGGCAACTATATTTAAGTTTTAACAGTTTTCCTTCAGATTTAGTTGAGAAGAAGAAATGGGTGGTCGCAATTGATCGAAATGAGGGGCTGAACTTCAGAATCCAATCAGGAAGTAGGTTCAAGTGTAACAGGTGTTTTTTGGGTAGTTATCAGTGGTTTTACATTTTTAGATATTTGTACTCTACAGTTTAAGGCAGCGGTTCTTAGCATTATAAGACACTAGTCGCTTTTCCGTTGACCCTCAAATATATTAAATATGACTTGCACATAAAAATTTACCGAATGGAAAAACTACAATTTCACCAAAACTCTCATTTTTCGATTAAAAGTTTGTTCGCTGGTTTTTCAGGCATAGCGAAATTGGTATATTATGCAAAACTGCAATGGAAAAACCCTTTTTTGCAAATAGTCATGTGAATAAAAAAACTTGGATGTGGACGGATGTTACAAAAAGAGAAGAAGAGTTTTAACAGAAACATGGTGCAGTATATGAAGACACACCAGGAAACTGAATAATTTTATAATTTAGTAAGGAATAGAGGGGTAATATATATTAATGATGAATATATCTGTAAATCAACCTATTTAATTTTGTGGCCATGTTTATGGAATGACTTCTTGTGTCATCTCGCATTAATAAATAAACAAATTATCACATTTATAATTTAATGGAAAAATCGACATTCCATACTTCTGTTTTTCCGACATTGAGTAAATATTGGTGAAGTTTTATGGATAAGCCTAGTGGAAAATGAATACCATCTACATCTATACTCATGTCCATCCACCTCTCTTCTGATCACATACTTTTCCCTGACATTGTACTGTTTCATCTGTCTTATTAATTCGAGTAAAAGTGTAAACCCACTCCCATACAGCATGTATTTTAGTTATGCTCTACATTCAGTTTTGGAAGCTGAACATTCAACCATGACAGGTTTAATGTGGACGGTGTTTGTTCAGCTCAGCAGCACATGTCCAGACACATCTGGTTTCTGTACAAGGGTCTCCTGGTCAGTCTGTGGTATAAGAAACTTTCATGAATCATTTGTGGCAGGTGCCTCTGGATCTCTTCCACCACAAATTCTGGGATGTTTTTTTTCTGACAGCTTGATGAATGAAGACAAACAGAAGCAGGAAAATGAAACATGTACTACTGGGTTTCACACATTTCAAACACAGACTCTCTGTCACCACAATGTGGCACAAATCACAAAACTATGCTGTTTAATTCAGTTCAATAATATTACCTACTGTTTACAAACGCAAGTAAATTCCTCTGGTGTGACAGTCAGAAAAAAAATCAAAAGGTTGTTTTTATAGTGTAAATGCCAAAGTGGAAAGCTAAAAAGTGCATTTGCATGTGGTGCCATGTGTGTATATAGTTTTAGCACCAATCTTTGGTTTGCTAATAAAGCTGCAAGCTAACGGCTGGGTCATCTCCCCCAGACCTGTCTCCGCCTCTGTGAAATGTCATTCCAGTGCATAACAGTGCCTTATTATTGTACAATGACATTTACAGTGAACTTTAAAAGCCACCAGATAAGCAACGATCCCATTTCAGCCTCAAAGGGACTACAAAGAACTGGAGTTTACAAAGGAGGCAGGAAGGATTGCTGTGGCAATCACCGTCAGAGGGAAGTCACAGACTCCCAACGGTGAGGTCGGATTAGAGTTTGTGATGACTGGAGAAGTCAGCCAATGGTTTCATATGGTTCAACCAAATCATCCTTAGAGATAAAATTCAAGACATTTTGGAGATTTTATCTCTGACACAAGTTGCATGCTGATTTATTTATTAATGGCACACACACACACACACACACACACACACACTGATCCAAAGTAAGTATCGTTTAAAGGCAGCTCACCTACATTTTGCACAAATCAACTGGAAGGAAAATTAAATGGATTAAAACTATAATTTCATCTGTTGACTCTAAGTTCTGTAGCTGTAAGTGAAGACACACAATCTGCTGCACATGATAGTTACTGTTAACTATGCCAGGCAAATGACTACTTTTGGTAATTTCCACATACTTAACAAGACAGTGACAGTAACAGTTCCAGTGAGGACAGTGAGTCAACAATCACAGGTCCAATGTGGTCTCCAGGGTCTGGAAGGTCCACCTGTGCATGAACCGTGAGTGGACCTGCTTTGTTCGGTACCGTGAAGTAATGGTACTAATGTAAGGAATGATGTTCAGAGGGTGGAAGTGGGTGTGGACAGGGGTCTGGAGCAGCACTGATGTTGGTCTAATGTTCTAAAATACATGGTCTTTTCACATTGCATGTATTTTTTACATATACTTTTTTTTGCCACTTACAGATAAGGAACCAAATACAGTAACTTCACTGACATTGACTTTTTTTTTTTACATAATAAAAAAGTTTGAAAATGTTCTTGTTATGTCCTCCAATAACACACTAAGATTGAGATTTATGAATTTCAGAGTACTTCTATGAGTGTCCTATAAAGGGGTAACAGCTACAACTGAGCTAATGGAAACAAACACGTACAAAGTCTAAAAATAGACTGTATCGACGATAGACAAAACTGTGCTGTTTCATCCCAAAATAAAGCCAAAGTCAGCCCTATTGGCTTTGTAATGTAATTTGAAGACAGGGGGCATGACCGAATAGTCCTTTGTGTTTGTGAAGGTTCATGGGTGAACAAACCCAGAAGTAAATGAGCGTCAGAGGTTAGGTGTCTGAAAAACTGTCCAAAGAATAGGAGCTTCAATGCTTCCTTTGGCATCTCCTTTATAGTATAGGATGCACAAAACCACGAGTGTTAAACAAGGGTCCAGTTCAGCCTGTGGGAGGAATTTGTGAAATGCAAAAATTATACGTAATATATTAAGGATAATTTTAGTTTAGGTTCTACATACAGACCAATATGAACTAAAGAGGATCAGACCAGTACAATACTATCATAATAACCAATTTTATTCTGTTTGTTTTAGTGTAAAAAAGGAAAATTACATGAAAATGTTTACATTTACAAACTACCCTTTCTTAAAAATGTGAAATAAGTTGTACATTTATATGAAGAAATATGAAATGACTTACAAAGAATAAGTGCAATTTGACCAACATTTTGCTTTTTATTGAATGTTGAATGTCGATCAACTGTGATCTGTAAGTTGTAATGCATAAGTGCAAATGATAAACTGGGGCAGAATATGGTTAAAACTGCACTTATTTTTCTCGAGACTTGAGGTTCTTCGTGTTCTTCACATTTTTAACCCTATAACACCAAACGTGTCATATTTGATACATGAGTTTTGAAGCCCTCGACATGAACAGTGTGATATTTCTTTTCTTGAAAAACCTGATGTATACAATTAGATACATGCAATACACAGATAATCCACCAGGGGGGAGGAATTCATTCACCAGAGGCCTTTCTAGTGACACTATAAGACTGTCACTAACCCTTTCATGCATGAATTATGAGAACCTTAATCCAGATTTTTTTCCCTGATTCCCTGTTTTTATTCATCTTTAATAACAAAAAAACAATGCAATTGAAAATTCTCTCATGAACCTATTTTATATGGAGTTCCAAGAACATCCTCTCACTCAGCTGGACACCATGTGTTTAATATTTGAAGCAAAGAAACATGTATTTATTATTGTATGAAAACTATGAAATAAAAAACATTTTTTAATGCAGCTAATCCGATGTTTTCTCACATTTTCACATACTCTAATACTAGTCAATACTCCATGGAGATACCATGCAAAAACACCTTTTTATTAAATTTTTTTTTCTTTAAATCACTGTTAATTACAATCTAATAACAATGGATTTACACTCAAACATGTCACTACAGATCAGGTTGATCAAAAACAGCAAAGTTACAGTAATGGTGTGGATGTCAGTTTACGAGATGATGCATAAGTGTCCACTGTATTGGCTGATATGGAAATAAAACAAAAAAGAGACATGAATATATAAGAGAACAGCTGCAGAATAACTGTCCACTGTGACCACTATGCACGAAAGGGTTAATGAGGCAGAAGGTAGAACTTTGCCAAGTTTGAAAAGGAAATACCAATTTGTTAGACATGTTTGTGTTATGTTTTTGTTTGTTCAAAATTAATAATATTTGAGCATTGAGACCTGATGTATCAAATATGATACAAAATTGAAACTCATACATGGAAATTGATATTTGAAAAAAACTTTTTTTGGGGTTGTTCCGAAGGGCCAGTAAAGGCTCCAGTTTCAAAGAACTGCAATTTTCCACCAATGATTTGACGTTTGAAGCTTTACAGGGTTAAGGAAGCTCTGCAGATGTAAACATTTATCATGATGTCATTTTACTTTTGTCATTGTTGTTATTTTGCTGGTCCAGTTTAGGTCATACTGGGCTGAATGTGGACCCTGAACTAACATGAGTCTGACTCCCCTGGCATAAAACAGGTTAACCGTGCATTGCTAGTTATATCATATAGTTGATTTAAGCTGATGAAGGACAGTTATAATGATCAACTATTTTCCTTCCTTTCCATGATTATTTTCACCTCATGTCATTGTATATATGAACTACAGTACATCACAAGACTTACCACGCAGAAGACTCCATCAACAGTTGAGTTAGACTTCAATTTCTGAGCCTGCAAAAGAAAATAACACCAAGGATATCAGACTGCAGCTCAATACATAAGAAAAGTGATGATATAGCTCGATATTATGTTAAATAAAAAGAATAAATTGACAAACACTCATCTGTAGAGTCGATTGACCTGTTCAGTCTGGAATGAATCTGAACATAAGCAACAACAGTGACATCTGTGTCTAAATAAAGGGTCTAATCATTTAAGCTGCCGGGTCAGCGTGGATGCTGGGTAATGAAGTTTCAAGGTTGTTAACTTTCGACACTGACATTGCAACACAACATGTGAACTGTCACACTGAGGCTAAAGCCAATGTTGGCAGACAGAATCCGCAGTAATTAATCTGCACTAATCAACAATCGATGGTACAATCTACAATCTAATTAAACTGAAAATATTCTGCCAATATCTCCACACAACAGGTACAGAACAACACACAACCACACTGAATGTGGCTGAGCTCTAAATAACATCAGCCATTAGATGTGAATGTTTATGACAGTCCTGCGCTGATGTGATCATAAACAGAGAAAACCAAACTACAAACCCAGCTAAATTGGAAAAACTACAATAACAGTGGAGAGTTTGCCCAGAGAGCCTGTTAAAGCTGTAAAGCCTCTGATATTTACACTCAGAGCAGAAGAGGAACAGGGCTGAGCACACACACACACACACATACACATTCACACACTCTCTCTCTAAATGTGTGAGGCGCTGTCATGTCAGCAATGGTTTAATATTGAACACTGAACAATAAACCACTTCAACATCGTCACACTGACTGACGCATGTGACACTTACACCAGACTTACACTGCATATTTGTAGGTTTTCTTGTTTTTTGTGTTCTGTGGTTAAAATTTAGGCTTGTTGGTTTCGATAGAGTGAGGTCATATCCACATCTGCTGATAGGAAACTAGAAACAAACCTAAATGTAATCACTTATATGTAGTAATTCAACTTTAAAATATTCAGAAACGACCTGAAGGTATAATTGGAGTGTTCAGAATAGAGGTCTGGCACGAGGCCAAAGATGCCAGTGTATTCAATTTCAGAAATATTATGTGAATTTAATCACAACCACAGGCTGATGCTTCACTGTGAGAGCACATGACCACTAGAGGGAGTAGTGAGTCCCTCCATGGCCTTGAAAACTAATGTCAAAGTCGACTTAAGGATGAGCACCATAAGAAAAACTTTTCATTCATTCATTCATTCATCTTCTGTACCCGCTTTATCCTCACTAGGATCACGGGGGTCACATGGAGCCTATCCCAGCTACTTAGGGCGAAGGCGGGGTACACCCTGGACAAGTCACCAGTTCAT
>JAQQZY010000008.1:24290425-24303938 GCA_030068375.1 Ostorhinchus rueppellii
GGGTACACCCTGGACAAGTCTCCAGTTCATCACAGGGCTGACATATAGAGACAAACAATCACTCTCACATTCACACCAAGGTCCCGCCTGGGAATCGAACCCAGGACCGTCTTGCTGTGAGGCACGAGTGCTAACCACTGCACCACCGTGTCGCCCCTCCAGGAAGACATATTAAAAAAAAAAAAAGTTCTCATCTTGAACACATTATTAAAACAATTCTCAGACAAAAAAAATATTCTTTTACACAGACAAAAACCTTCAGAAATGACTCAGCTACATGACAGTATGAGTAACAGTTGTGCAGTGTGATGATAATCTTTTACTGTTTTTAGCCTGGTTTGGAAATAAGTAAAGCATCAAATCAATTCATGACTTACTAAAAGCATAAAAAATAGCAGTGAGCGCAGTACATCAGTATTGACTGCACATTCATGTTTTTGAGGCCTGTTATTTGTCATTGTTTGAAAGTGTAGGAATTCATTGTGTTTCCCTCTCGAGCTTTTATATATTGTAAACAGAACATATCCTGTCCCTGTCTGTGCGTCTTGATTATTCATTGTGGTAAAGTACTTTCCTTGCACCTCCTTTGCACTTTGAGAAATTACAGCGCAGTCAGATTCAATAGAAAAATCTAACATAATAGAGGAGGCCTGGGGTCTCTTCGCCGTGGATCTGCTCTCTCTCTCTCTCTCTCTCTCTCTCTCTGTTGATTATCAGTGGTGAGTTACACTGCCATCCACTTTAATGGGCTCCACGCTTGAAAGTGCAAGACAAGCAGAAATGGAGAGAGTGGAGGGAAGAGGAGAGGACCTCGAGGTTTACCCATCCCTCCCTCTCTCCTCTTCTCTTTTTCTCCCCTTCTTAAACTCTCCATCTCGTTCTTCCTTTCAGTGCTTTTCTGATTCTCTGTTGGCTTTCTTCCCTCCCACTTTCTTTTTTCTCTTGCTCTGTGGTTAATAATCTGCCTTTTCTTCCAAACACTGTCCCAGTGCAATAAAGCCACATGGCACTTGGTGCAGCAAATACCATAACTCACAGTTGCTAGTAATTGATCCCCGTTGTGCAACAGTCTCTTTTTCTTTTCCCCTCCCCCTTCTACCCTTCCATCTATATCTTTTCCTCTTTCATCACCTCTTGCAGTCTCTAACAACTTTTTTCTCCAATTCCATTGAATTTATTGAGCTTTATTGGCACGGAGTCCAATAAAAATCTGCCAAAGACAATTATTTCTGTGTCTCCCATTAGCTGCTTTCGTTTTCATTCTCCTGACATCACATCCCTTTACGGTGTTATACTTCTCACCCTGCCAACAAACCCCCTCACCTCATTCCATCCATCCTGTTTCCTCGCCACTTCAAGCTAGGCCTCTGTGTAAAACCGTTAATATGAATACATTACTTGTAGCACCTCATCAGGTCTTCCAATTTCATACATGAAACTTTTTTCTTGCCTGAAATTTTACTTTTGCTACAAATTGCTCATACTCAAAGTTGGGATTATGACTGCTGGAACTGATTGAAGGGTGGAAATGCAACCCTTTAGCCATTCCTGAGTGTTGGCAAAGATGTTTCCCTCCTCTCCGCTTTATGTTACACCTCTATCCCACACCGACTGCCTTTCTGAAACCCTCCAGCCATCATCCTGATATCAACAAGCTTTTAGCTCTCTCCTTTTCAGAAATGGAGTGCTTTACTTTAACACCTCTGGGGCTGGATGTCCCCCACCGGCCTTGAACCAAATCCAATCCTAGGTTTTACTACACTTACCTGCGATACTACACCAGCTAGCTTGCAAGCTACGAAAACCCCAGAAAACAAGTTTGTGACTCCCCTCACTTGCTAACTACACGCTAAGGCCCATGTAAAAACAGCAGTAGCTGTTTAATCGCAACCGGGTACAGTTGAAGAAGATAAGACCAAATTACATGCTCGACACGAAATACAAAAAAACCCAAAACAAAACAAGTGGTGCCAGGTACAACAAACTCCGCCCCTTGTATGTATTGTAGCTTATTTTGGCATCGATCCAGCTGATGTCATCATGTCTATGTGTGTGCTGATGTCAGCATATTAATTGCCTTTATACCTGTGTGTAAAGTAAATTGAAACAAAATTAATGTTTTTATAGAAATTGGAAAGTAAAAGGGAGAAGAAAAAAGATTTTAAAAAGTCATATCCCTGGTATGAATTCAACCAATAGATTTGCTGCTTCATTATACGCAAATGGGAAAAAAGATTTAAAAAATTGGAACTCTGACCTAATTTTCCCAAAATAAAATGACATTCTGGGTCACTGGCAACCTTTAACCCCTTCACGTCTGAATCAATTTCCAATTGTGGAAAAAAAAAATTGACTTGCGTTTTTTCTTTCAAATAGATAGTATTTTGGTTGCATTTTGAAGCGGGGGGGGGTTGAGTGGAATTCGTGCCACTCGGCATCAAGGGGATAAACCAAATTTGGTATGAATTCAACAAATTGTTTTGCTGCTAGAGTGTTAACAAACACAAGAAAACAAACAAACGGACTCAAAAACAATACTCCTTGCCTCCGCTTTAGGGGGTGGGGTGAAAAAAAACAACAAAAAACCTCCTCCGAGCTTTCATGTTATAGTGATATGACTCCATGCATTTTCATTACCGTCTGTGGAAGGAAACCCACTGAAGTGCTACTTTCTCTTTACACTAAAGCTCTACTATAACCCTACTATTGTTTGTAAGAGTCCTAGGAACACAGGGAGTTTGGGAACTTTTTTGCAGCAGTATTATGACTTATCATTTCTCCTAAAGGATTCATTGAAATAAGATGATGCAGAGCTTGGAAGCAGTTTTGAATCCTGAGCAGAATTTGATATTTGGTCTCATCTTTCATTGATACTATTGATTATTGTTAGTACTTGATCACTTGTACACCCACTGTAAATCGGACACATCCATTATGAATAAAACCTAATAATGTCTAATAGGTCACCACAATTCATTTAAAGGTTGGGGTCGATTTACAACCATACACCAAAAGTTCCATGAACGTTTCAGTATGAAGAAGTGGATGTGTACCTGTATTGTTCACATATGAAGGTTTTATGGCTGTAACATGTTAATGTGACGAACTGTGCTTGCATTGAACTGCAGCTAACGTCTATGTCAGTGTGTGTGAATATGACACCAGCGCCACCAGAGCAGAACTGATTACAGCATAGTAACTAACCAGTGAGGATTCTAATATGGTATTTTTGAATGATAACTTCACACACATACAAAAGAAAGAATATCTTAAGCTGCCTTGAGAAACATTTCAAGTGCACTGGTGACTGCTGAGGCCCCACACAGATGCTTAGATTGCTCTATCCGTGACCCAGCGGCGTATTCTCCTTCCATGTGTGTGGTTTTGTGACATTAGAGCCTCAGTTCATGATACACTCCAGAATAGGCTGATTGGAAACTTTGGATGCTGGCTCATTAGGCAGCTAACGTATTTGTTAACATAAACTATTGGCCCTGTTTATTGTATTCGGCAGCAACATAGTGAAAAGCTGTCAAAGCAAATTGTGATACTTGTGCTGTTTGAACCAGCTGTACTGTAGCAAACTCAACAAACTGAGACTGAGACAAAAACTTAAGACAGAAAGGAGAGAGGCGAGTGGGCGGAAGAGGAGAAGGAAAGGAGAGACAGGAAGAGTGGTCTTGGCTCTCCACAGTGATGAATCTCCAGCGAGGTCTGTTTCATTACCCGTCTGCCAGCGTGGAGATCAGCCGGTAAGAGCAGGCCCTGTGGGGCTGCAGCACAAATACATGGCTCTTTAATAATCTCCACAAACACATAGTGTACTATACACTACACCACCCCCACTCTGCTCCTTGGCTGGCCAGCTCATGGCCCTTGTACACTATCTGCACTTGTACATCAGCGCCTGTGACTCTAAAAGACCGTGTGTCACCTGCTGTATGAGCAAGACTCTTTCAGGTGGAATATTCAGAGGAAGTTTTTTCTTGTGGAAGCATATAAAGAACCTTAAGTTATCTAACAAATACCCAACAGGAAAAGCTACAAGTTAATATTCCATTTTTGTTAGGGATACAATTGTTTCAATCTCATATGCATTGAAAGTCAGGAACTACTTGGACAAAAAACGTAACAAACTGCGGAATTATATCAAGCATACCAATACATATGCTCAATAGCATCAGAACATAAATAAACAAACCTCGTGGGGCCATACCTTATCCATCCAAATGTCTTCTGGGAACAATGTTATCAATTGTTATCTGCTGCATGCAGTGGTGTGTATAGCATCTATATGTTCGCCACTGAATATTTAACTGTGTCCTACGTACAACTATGACAAGTTCAGAGGGTTGGAAGTATTGATATTTTAGTCAAGCAGGCAACGTTGCTGCAGCTGAAAGTTCTGCCATCATACTAATACAATGAATGTATCAGGCTGTAGAAGATTTTATCCTCAACCATGTCTATTTTCAGTGAAAGCCTTTTAATATTTGTTAGTTACTGGGTTTGATGTGAGTGGTTATTGTCAAAAAAGGCAAGGAAAAAGTAGTGAAAAATATTTTCAAAACAGTAGGGTCTGCAGGGTTTACTGCAGGGGCGTCAAGTGCAGTGGGCCGGACCAGTAAAATAATAGCATAATAATGTATAAATAATGACAATTCCACATTTTTGTCTCTGTTTTAGTGCAAAACGCCCCATTAAATTATAAAAATACTTACTCTCATAAACGTTCCAAACAAAAAAGATGTGAATGACCTGAAAAAAACGGAAATTTCTTAAGAAAAATAAGTGCAGTTTTAACAATATTATGCCTCAGATTATTTCTACATGTGCATTATGGATGGGATCTACAAAGACATTAAACACCTACTTAGTAACAGGCAGAAAATTGTTAAAATTGTGCTTAATTTTCTTGGTTGTTCATATTTATTCAGGTTATTCACATTCTGTTGATACTACGTTATTTTTTGCACTAAAACAAAGACAAAAATTTGAAGTTGGCATTATTTATAGGCATACTGTCATTTTTTTCCCACATCAAACCAAGAAGAAAAAAAAACTGAGTCATTATTTTTTTTATTTAGATTATTATGCTATTATTTTATTTGGGATCACATTGGTTTGTATGTGGAGCCTGAACTGAAATGAGTTCAAAAGCCTTTTTATCCCATTTCATCAGGAAAGGATCCGGATTGGAACCTTTGGCGGGCCACATTTGGCCCCCGGGCCGCATGTTTGACACCCCTGGTTTACTGTAAAACCACAATTACTTGTACGTGGTGGATTGTAAGAGCATCAGGATGTTCTGGAAAGTGGTGAGGTGAGGTTTTTAAAATGACCTACACTGCTGATATTAATGCAACTGTGACTGGAACTAACAAAGTGACTAGAGCGAAACATCGACTCAAAACTATGTCTCAAACACTCCGCATCCAAACACAGTCCACATGCTGGGCTTTTGGCTTCTGGCCCTATAGCATCTACAAACCACAGCTCTCCAACTATCTCTCATTTGCTATGGAACGGTATTCTTAGACTATTGCACACTTCACAAAACTGTATCTGCAGTTCGACTAGTGATTCATAAGTTAAACAGTGGAATAGAGTTGAATGATTAATGGTGGTCTGATGGTTTTCATGCAGGGTTGATCACTCTTCTTCCTGCACATATATGAGTCTGATACCACTCAGACATATAGAGCCTGGATAATGTTACAACCATGTGTTCCTGCTGCCTTATAGATCCCACAACCCTTTTCACGTATGCTCTGTCCTTACTCAAAGGTTTGGGTCAGCTGCTTTAGGACTATTTTGGAGCAGCTAAATGTTCAACTTGATGGTTGACCTTTGGTAGCAATTTTCAGGGCGCCTCGAGTCCCACTCTTTTGTAATGCTGGTGTGTCCAACATGATTGCTCCTAGCCAGGAGGATACTCTTATCCTGGGCATTTCCTATTGCACCTCTTCACCCTTACACTCTTCCTTCAGTTGGAGAAAATCTAATTTATCCACAGATGGTCAACAGACTCATTCTGCACAAGATGGCAACTGCTTTTGACGACAACATGCCTAAAGGTACTGACCCTAGATTTAAACTTACACAACTAACACATCCACTCAAACTTCAATCCCCAATACTGCCGATCCAAACACAGTCTTAACATCAAGCTTTTTGGCTTCTGGCCCCTAGTGTCTCCAAGATAATGCATCATCTTACCACCTTTCCCCTAGCTGCCTCCCCCATATCTGCACAATACCCCCAGTACCCATTTCCTTGTGTTTAATATATCCAGTCATTCTGCCCCTTCCTCAGATCGCCCATCCCCACTCCCCAGCCTCCAATATCACCCAGCCCCTCTGCCTGTACTGTCCCATACCTGCAGTCCCACTCTGAACATCAAACAGTCCACTGTGGAGATGGATGTGGACATCTAACAACTGGATAGCCTGTTTACTCCTGAGTGAGTACAAGTTGTGGAGTGCGCACATGGCACATGAATGTATTCAACAGCTCACCTCTGAGTCTGTCAGATTGATTTACAATAGTGGCAGCGATGTGCCAATGAATTTGTTACGCAGCCAGGGGCTGAGTGGAGCTGGGGGGGTGTTATTGTTGGTCCATAATTAGTCCTCCTGGTGCTCTTTCAGGTGTATATGTGAAGCGACAGAGGAAAAGAAAGAGACAGAGGTGAAGAGGAGGAAACGGCCAATCAGAGAAACAGCATGGGGACTTAATTCCAATCAAACTAAAACTGTTGACACTGTCAGCACTTACTTCCTCTATTAAAAAAAAAAGAGGAAGGAAAGTTTTCTGAGCCAGTCCAACAACTCATAAAAATATTAACATCCCCCCGTTTACTCGAGATCACTTATATTTTCCCAAGAAAAATGTCCATCACTCATTTTTTGTTGTTTTCAAACATTAAAACAGTGAAATCTGTGCAGCTTTTCCGTTATGACAGGAGGAGGTGATGCCTGCTGAAAGCAATCTGGCGGGCTCAGGACTCTCCGATCGATACTGAAGGACGGCGGTGCAGTCAGCGAGCATGGCACTTCAGCAGGAGATGGAGAAAAAAAAATAGAGACTGTCACATTGAGTCTGGATGAACAGATCATCGGGATTACCAACAGTCCCATTTGACAACTAGCCCCAGTCTTTTGAGGCTGACAGAAAATATAAAATAGCTTATACGTCTGTCTTTCGTGATTTGGATAAGTATCTGAGTATGACACTGATGAGACAGGAAAAGACCTCATTTCTTTAAAAAGAACCAGAGCTGAGAGGTCAAAGAGGTGATCAGATTAACTATTATCAAATATAATCCTGCTTCCATGAAGTTTTAAAGATTCATACAATCCAGTCCACAAGTAGACACCTAATGTCATATTCCAAGCACATGGCCTCCAGGTGTCTTATCTGCTGTCCTCCTCAGACAAATAAACATCTTCTGGCAGGTCACATGTGGTTGTTGTGGTCCCCTCCATCTGCCAGCTGTCAATCAACGCTCGTGGCCGCTGTCACTCTTCCTATGTATACATGATTTAATTATAGATGGCAGGGTCAAAGGGCACGTCTCAGTGAAGACACATCACAGACCACTGATCTTCACTTGATTCTTTTTCTGTTTGTTTCTTTCTGTCAGCAGTAATGCATTACCGACGTCTGAAGCTAGCATCACAGTGGTGAGGTTAAAATCAACAAAAGTCCTCTGTGGATTAGATTGCCCCTTGAAAGGCTTTCAGAATAGTACACTATAAATGGTATCAGGCCAGGTGTCTTTAATACTCTCCAGGTTGGAATTGTAAACCATAAAAATCATAGGTCAAGGCTACACCAAAGTGCAAATAAAAACAATGACTTAGTACCTGTGATGTCACTTGGGACTATTGTTTTCAAGGCTTTAGGTCACATTTTGGCTGTAGACATGTTTTATGGATTCAGAAACAACTGTGAGAAGTGAAATCAACAAGCTAACTTTAAAAACACCAACCACGTACTAACTCAGATACGTTATATTAAAGGTGACCATGTAATTTAAGCCTCCTGCTTAATGTTAGGATATATGGTTGTAATTTATAATAGTAATGTCAACAATCAAATAAGACATTAACACAACGATTAGCTGGCTAGCTAACAGAGCATATCAACAAATGAATGCAGGGTTCTCCCCAGAAGATGGAACAACAGCGCTGTGCCAGTATACTGCTAGCTCAGCGCCGCTATACTCATTTTCAAATTTAGGGCATTTTTTTTTTCCCCGATAACTTTGCTAAAATCTACCTAAATCTGTCTGGTTCGCAGGCACGCGCTCTATTTTCCAGCGCCATGATGTTTTTCCTTTGAAATCTCACAGCATTGCGTCTATCGCGACGTTTTAGCGCGAGACTTTCTTCCCATTGGTTTGATATGATGTAATGCATTAAATCAATCAGTCGGGATCTGACCGCACGTAAACTCACTTCCTGTTTACATCCACCATGACAGAACGAAAATGTTATACGAAGCCTGATGATCACAGAACAATATCTGCATTTTTTTTTGCGGCCTTGGCGGTGACCACGGCCCGTGTAGCTGAGGAGGAGCGGCCAGAAACCGACCACGCCCCCCCCCCGCCAGGATGTTATAAATTTCTGGGGAGAATCCTGGAATGCTAATATTAATAATTTAGCTAAATTAAGCTAACACATTAGATACTGTAGTTTAAATAAAAGCTTATTTTTGTTAGCATTTATGACAAAACCATTTGAGGTTCTGGTTAGCATAAATTTATCGACCACCAACTACTTTCATGCTGTCTGTTGAAAAAACGTTTTCATTTAATAAACAGAAGCTCCAGATTTATTCATATTTTTCGGAAAAGCCTTCCATTAGCACTAAAATGTAACACCTTCAAAGTATTTACAAAATGACAACAAAAATCCCTTTTTAGAAAACCAAAATGAAAACATTTTTTTTTCCCAACCAGGCCAAAGATTTTTTTTTTTTTTTTTGAGACAATTAGAGTATATTTTTGATCCAATATATAGTGGCTGTCACTAGTATTGCGCTAGATGACACTTCTTCTATTGATTTCAGTTTCAAGCTGTGGTTCTTATGCCTTGGGCTAAACAAGAATCATACACTGCAGCATCATGGACCAGACTCTCCAATTAGCCAAAAAATGTCTATTAGATCATTCAGCTTTTGAAAAGTAGCTCTGAGCGACAGACTTGTATAAAGGCTGACGTCTGATTACTGCTGTTATTGCTGTGCTTATCTACAAAATCTGTTTTTAGTGCATGGACTAATGATTGAGTAAGTGCAAACTCTGTCTTTCTCGCACACACAAAAGCATAAATAGCATCTCTCTGGGAGTGCGATGAGGCCTTCGATGGTTTTTCAGACACAGTCTGTCACTGAGACAAGCTGACAACAGACCACAGAGATGCCACTGTCTGTGTCTACATCTGTTTAACTATTTACTTTCATGACATCTCCTTCTGATGTATGCATTTAGTTAGACCCATAGCATAACTGTCAAAGTCAAAAGTATTGGGACATGTTCAATTCAGGAGTTTCATTTCTAACAGGGGTCCGGTAATTGTTATAATGTAGTTATATATTGTTGTGTTGAGTTGAAGTTTAGCAGAGAAGTTATTCAGTGTCATGTATCAGTACTAACAATTCTTTTATTTTGACAGGAAATTCATAATATTGTGAATCACAACAAGGTAGCGATTGTTCAATCTACAGTTCTCACTCATGGTGCCATAACAAAAAATAAATAAATAAATAAATAAATACACACAAAAAGGCCAGTAAATATTGCCATACACATTTTAAATTAAAACTAATACTAACACAAGAACCCCGCTGCATTTCTGCACGTAAAAGGTAACACATTTCCAACGTTATCCCCACTACCCACAATGCATTGCAGCAGACATGCCACAATATTGTGATAAATATCATTGCATTGCATTGCCGAGTTTGGTTTAAATTATCTTTGCTTCCAAAACTTTTCATTTACATTTTAAAAACACTTTTACAATACAATAATAAGAGAAAAAAAAAAAAACAAAACAAACAAACAAACAAAAATACAACACAAAATAACAAGGGGGGGATGCGGTTCCTCATGTACTTGTCTGCTTTTCCGTGTCTGAACTGGAAAAAAATACTTGCGGCCTTGAATATTGTCCATTTATACCATCTTTGATTAAAAAATCCCACCTTAATCCTCAGGTAAATGTTCATATTTCCATGGTATATATTTCCTCTACTATGTCCAACCATCGCTGTGGTCATAGAGGGTCACTTTTTCAGAGATGGGTTTTACTTAATTTCTCTTTACATTATTATTATTTTTTTATTTAGTTTTTTTTTTTTTTTAATCCATGACTATGATATTAACACTTTCATACATAGTGGTCACTACAGTGGACAGCTATTCTACAGCTGTTTTCTTCTATATTCATGGATTTTATTGTTTTAGTTCCATATCAGCCAACACAGTGGACACTCATGCATCATCCCATAATACACTGACATTCATACGACTATTGTAACTTTGCTGTTCTATATAAACCTGATCGGCAGTAACATGTTTGAGCATAAATCAGTTGTTAATATTGTTAGACTGTAATTAACAGTCTTTTAAAGGTATTTTTTTTGCATATTATCTCCATGAAGTGAGTAATAACTAGTCTTAGAATATGTTAAAATGTGAGAAAACATCAGATTAGCTGCATTAAAAATGCTTTGCTTTCATTGTTTTCATATCACTTTGATATCGGGTTTTAAATACGTCTTTCTTGCTTCAAAATTAAATGCATGGTGTAGCTGAGTGGACATTTTTATAACTACATAAAAAAAAAACTTGATCGGATTGTGTTTTTCATGCCTACAGAGAAATAAAATTCTTAATGAAGGTTCTTATAATTCATGCATGACAGGGTTAAATATTTTACCTGTACATTTCTGAAATATTTTTCATGCTCTGACTGTAAGCACAACTACTACATCTACTGTCCTCCCATCAAACTTTAAGGAAATATTGATGTTTATATTTCAAGTCAGCATGAACATTACATTTTACAAGCTATAACTATAATGTAATCATAGAATCCTAATCTTTTTGTCCATATACTTTACATATAAACATTAATATTTCCTTTTTAAGGTTAATGGGAAATTTTTCTTCCCAAATGAAGTGTGAAGGAAGTAGATGGTTTAATTATGGTATGGATGGATGTAGGGCTGTGCAATTAATCGAATTTTAATCGCGATTTCAATTTTGTCGTCAAACAATCTCAACACTCATATAATCGAATTGAAATGATTTATTTTCTTTTTTTTTTTTTACACAATTTCTGAGAGACACGCATGCACAATCCATTCCATTCCATTCCAAAACAGCTGTAAAGTACATATTTGTAGCCAAAATATATTTTCAATTTGATTGTTTTGCATAAAGAATCAATAACAAAGTGTTTTTTGAGAGAGAGAGAGAAATGCTGAATAAATGCACTGTGAAACTCAAAATGAATTTTTTGAATAATCATGATTTCAATATTGACCAAAATAGTCATGATATTGATTTTTTCCATAATCGAGCAACCCAAGATAGATGTATGGATAACTTATTTTATTTATTTGATTAAAATTTTAAAAAAAAATGCTTTTATTAAATTGTATTGTGTTCCTAGTGTTCTGTACAGCACTTTGGTCCAATGTGGTTGTTTTAAAGTGCTTTATAAATAAAGTTGGATTGGATTGGATAGGAAATGATTATTTACAGTCAGAGCATGAAAAATGTTTTATAATTTAGAGGTAGAACATTTAAAATTATGGTCACGGATACAAAAAACTAAATCGATGTTTAGAGAAATTAAGTAAAAACCATCTCTGGGGCATTTTAGAAATAAAGATAACAATTTAAACCAAACTAACCAATGTGATGCAGTGATATTTATCCCAATGTAAAACTATATTATGATATTTGTCTTTATTGTTTTGCATCCCAGACCCCTGTTAGAAAACAAACACCTGAATTCAGTGTGTCCCAATACTTTTGTCCATATAGTGTGTGACTAATATAAGACTAATGGTATGTATGTGCTACCAGATTTGCAGTACGCTGTAAAAAAAAAACACCTCCCTCTCGTCCTCTGCATTATAACTGGCTACAAAGACGGCCCATGTCAGAGCACACCGTCTCCCTCTCCAAGCTTTTGTGGAGATACAGGAAGCTTTTGATGGATGATGTTCATTTTCTAAGCTGTGTCTTGGACACTTAAGGTGCATACGACCCACTTCTTTTGGGCTATATGTTTTTAATTTAACATCCAGGCGTGTCAAAATCTGGCGCAAAGATGGATGAGAACTCCTCTACCTCTGCTGGCAGGTTGAAAGTGGAAAACACGGTGGGAGGGGTCGGGATGAAGGGGACGGGGAGGGGGGGCAGGATAGAGAGTATAAGAAAGAAGCCTTATAAGGGAATAGAAAAGAGAGGTGAGTGGTGCAGACACCATCCAGACTGCTGACAAAGGCGGATGAGACGGGAGGAAAGGAAGGAGGGAGAGGGAAAGAAAGGACGAGTGAGGGGAAAAAATGGAGAAGAAAAGAGACAGAGAGACAAAAGGAAAGTGGCGTTCAGGGAGGAAAAGCAAAAGTGGGAGAAGGAAGAACAATGTGATGATAAAAGTGGAAACAAAGAAGTAGACAAGAGAGGAAGAGCCTGTAAGTCTGAAGGCCAAAGTGGTTTCTAAATATGTTTCCATTTATAAATATATTTCTAAAAAGTATCTTTTTATGTTGGGATAGTGTTCATTTACACATCATTTCCACTGGTTAGATTCACAGTATACGAGGAGGAAGAATCCTGCATATATTCTATCAGCTGTATAAGCAATATTTTCACTCAGTTGGCCACTAACTTACTGTTATAAACAACCTGGTATGAAAGCAGACAGATAATCTATCATAGAGAACATCAGTTTAGGGTAATTAGAGGTGGGACATACAGGAGGTTCCAGGATTCTGTACACTGTGTGGTTTTTCTCCAACTTTTTACTCATTAATTAGACCAGTCTTTACAGTACAAATATAATGTGAGGTCCAGGTAGTGTATATATTTATATTTCAGTGTACTCAAATAATAATAATAATAATCATAATAATAATAATAATCATAATAACAATAAAAATAATGTTTATTCATATAGAACTTGTCACAGAAAAAAAATCACAAAGTGCTTTAAAATAAAATCAGAAGCTGTCATGGTGCAGCCCTGTGTTGCCACAGACTCCGCCCTCCGAGCTCAGATGCGGTGCTAAAACATTCTACTACCGACCACAGACTCTGACCGCTTTCACCCAGGTATATTTTGTTAATCATATTCACATTTCAGGGCGACACGGTGGTGCAGTGGTTAGCACTTCACAGCAAGAACTTCCCGGGCGGGACCTTGGGACCTTTCTGTGTGGAGTTTGCATGTTCTCCCCGTGTCTGCGTGGGTTTTCTCCGGGT
>JAQQZY010000008.1:24346570-24362523 GCA_030068375.1 Ostorhinchus rueppellii
AAAATTTTAAAGTGATCCAGAATGCAGGATTTCTTCCGGATCATCCTCAAAATTTAATCAGTTCTTCCTTGTGCCATTTCTAACAGTTCCTGGAAGTTTCATGACAATCCACCCACAACTTTTTGAGTTATGTTGCTAAAAAACAAAGTCAGATGGTAACAAACAAACAAACAAACACACAGTGCAACATAACCTCCTTGGGGGAGGTAATAAAATGGACACTCCTGGCCTTATTTAATTTAAATATTTTTATTTTTATATTATTTTCTGTTATTTTGTTTAAGCTTTGGTAACATTTTAAGAACATTTTCATTTTAAATTATTTAAGATTTGTTTTTTCAGTAATTAAATAATTATTTTTTGTTGATGTCATTAAGGTCATGTATTGAAAAAGGACAGTTTTCAGTTTATATTTTGCACAAAATTTGCTCATAAAGATTAGTTATTTTTAACATTTTAAAGTTAAATATATGTTTGTTTACAAAGTTTTGAAAATAAAACAGACACCTTTGACACAGGAACAAATATTGCCTCAAAATTACATCAAAATTACTGAAGTGAGAGTTGGGGGTACTTGGCTAAAAATAGATATTTCAGGAGGTCCCGTCCCCCCGGCTTAAACTTTTATCTTATGGAACAAGTTGTCTTTCATGAATCTGCACTAGACCGTCCTCATGTTAATATGTATGTGTCCACGTTCAGATGTCCAGAATCATTTATCAGTCGTGCTGGCGAACTGCAGGAGAGATTGGTGGAGCAAAGCCACGAAAGCCTGACCTATCTGGATGTAAACAGCTTCAGATAAAAACAGGGGCTTAGCGGGCAGACTGGCTGGAAGGATGAATGACTGCACAGCTTAGCCACGGCCTTCATCAACATACCTTCCACACACACACACTCACTCCATCACATCCAGTCCATCATACACATCACCAATAACTGCCACCATTTCTGTGACTGAGGCGCTCCATCTTGCGGGAGATGAAGTTCAATTCTGCTCAGTCCTGCTCTCATGAATGCATACAGACGCTCGCTGCAACCCAAAGCCGATCGCTAGCATCCGCAATATTAAATCCATCAGCCCTGTCTGCTGCCTCTGGAGAGAAATGCAGAGGTATTTTCCCCTTCAACACACTGATACACGGGCCCACACACTGCCTCATCAACGCACAAATAAACCCCTGATGGATGTAAAGCACACGAGGAAAGTGGGGAGGTGTACAAACACGGAAATTAGTCTTCATTATTCCATCAATCCGTCAACAGATCAGTGCAGCCGCAACAACAAACAATTATATTAATCGGGTTGTTTTGTCCGTTCTGGGTGTTTTAGTTAAGAGGTTATTAACTCAGTCGATAGAATGAAATTGCAGGTAAGCACCTTAGCACTGGATCATAAAAACTGAAAAAGGAGAAGAAGGAGGAGTGTGTTCTGACAGTAGAAACATGCAACACAGCGGACTTGGTGGAGGCGACCTTCTCCCTCTGTAGATGTAAATGGATCATTTGGCTCAGGCACTTCTGCCTGGCCTTGACAACTTTGATAGCTCTTTGGAAAATCAATGACCAGATAGGACTGAATCAGAGCCTGAGGGGGAAAGGGAGGGATGTGAGCGGGGCAAAGCTGTGAAAGAAAGGGAAGTGAGGAGAGATGGACGATTGAGATGTTAGCGGGGGGAAAGGAAAGGGAAAAATGAGGGGGAAGGAGAGGACGAAGGATTTCATTTGACCTAATACCCCCCCCTTCATATCGCACGTGAGCTGTATTTTGGTATCCTGTTTTTCAACTACAGGTTGGAATTTGTCTTTTTTCTCACCTCGAACCCTAATATTTTCCTTCTTCCATCTGCGAACACGGAGCGCATTCAGCTGTGTGCAACTGTACCTGTATCCGCATGTCCAAAGGTGTTTTTTTTCTGTGTGACCTTTGTCTGTTGTAACTGGAAGGAAATTTTGTTGCTCTGAAATATGTGCAATGACAATAAAAAGACATTTTTCATTTTCAAGTATCTGTACTTACTAGCCCTAGACATCTGGACGACCTAGCGGCAGAAAATATTCTTGCTGAGTTTGTGGTCTGGCATCACACGGTAGGAGCCTATGATCGGTCCGACACAAAGTATGTCGGACCAATCAAAATGCTTTGTGTAGTGAGTCGTTGGGGTGGGCTTTGTACAATGACGACAGGGCTGTGCAAGGGCGAGATAGCTAGCTAGATAGGGCTGACAAACCGCGCTCGCTTGAATCAGCTTTTGTCGTCGATTTTGTTAGAGTTAGACTTGGGCTTTTCTTTGAAAGTTGAGCAGATAGAACAACTCAAGTCATTGTTTTTAAAGAAGGATGTATTTGCTGTTTTGCTGACCAGCTACGGTAAAAGTCTAATATACCAGCTGGCTCCACTTGTAGCTTTAAATATGCCACACTGTCGGTTTCTCTGATTGGTCATAGAACTGGCCTATTACGTGCAGGAACAGTTTGAGTGACAACAGTTGAATCCACCCACAGGCTTCAGCTCTGTCAATGGTCTGATCCAGACTGTACAGTTCATGTATAGTTTGTCCTGCCAGGCTATGTACTTACATCATATCACAACAATTCATAGAACATTTTTGTTTTTATTACCCTGCCATTGAAGGGGAGGTAAGGGGTATTGTTGTTGGTTTGGTTTATTTGTTTTTTGTTTCTTTGTTGGTTAACACTCTAGCAGTAAAACTATGAGTTGCATTCATACATAATTGGGTTTATAGTTTGCCATTGACCCAGAATAAATGCCATTCCATTTTGGGAAAAGTAGGCCAAACTTCAAATTTTGTATGAATTAAAAAAAAAAAAAAAAAATTTAATGGGCCAAATTTCAAATGTCTGTAGCAGAAAACCTATTGAATTCATACCAGACTGGGTTTATAGATTGTCAGTGACCCAGAATAGATGTCATTACTTCTATGTCATTATTTTGGGAACAGCAGGTCAAAGTTCTTCACCCTTTGACGCCTATTGATGCAAATTCACCCCAAACCCCCCGCGCTCCAAAATGCAACCAAAGTACTATCTACTTGAAAGAAAAAACACAAGTCAAATTTTTTTTTTCCCCAATCGGAAATCGATTCATTAAGGGGTTAAATCTATTTTTCCCCCATTTACTTACAATGGGCAAAATTTCACATGTTTGTACTACTATCAGTTTTGTTTCAATTTACCTTAAACTTGGCACATATATAGAAGCAACTGATATGTGATCAGCACATGCACAGACATGATGACCTCAGCTGGACTGATGCCAAAATAAGCTTCAATAAGTGTGAGGGGCGGGGTTTGTTGTGCCTGGCACCACTTGAAAATGTTTTAATGAAGGTCTTAGTAAACCTAAACACACAGTATCTTTTTTACTGAAAACAGCATATTGCAGATGACTTATCTCATATAGACACAGTGCCTGGTATAAGTCAGGAATTGTGCTATGACAGTATGAAAACCTTTAAATAGACTGTGTACCATTTTAGAATGTGTTAAATCAGTTACAGGTTTATTAATAGCTTTTATTTTACTTTTCTGCTCTTATTTTACTCAAACCTACATTTTGTTTAGTTGCAGTTGAATTCACTTTACAAGTTTGGGTCAGTAGTTCTAGTTTTTCTGGTATTGTGGTGATGATGATGATGATGATGATGATGATGATGATGATGATGATGATGATGATGATGATGATGGTGATGATGAAAGAATCAGTGGCATTGAATAGAACTAAAAAAAACAGTTCCCATGTTGACTAAAGTGATATTAATTTTGATTTGAATTCGTCACCCACATGTTTTTTTTCCTTTAATTCAACACCTGAATGTTATTTTTTCTTTTAATTCGTCACCTAAATGTTGTTTTTCTTTTAATTCATCACCTGAATGTTATTTTTTCTTTTAATTCGTCACCTAAATGTTGTTTTTTCCCTTTAATTTGTCTCCTGAATGTTATTTTTTCCTTTAATTTGTTACCTGAATGTTTTTTGTCCTTTAATTCATCACCTAAATATTGTTTTTTCCTTTAATTTGTCACTTATCTGTTGCCTCAGATAAAAGTGCTTTCTGACCATATAAAAAAGTTTACAAGCGAATACAGTGAAGACGGAGTTACTTTTTCTCTGGTCCAATGTACCGCTCTGACCCTTGAATAATCTTATATGACAGACAAGTGCAGGGAGAAATAAGAAATAAGAGCTGAGGCGAGCGGGAGAGAGGATTTATTTCTACTTAACCATAAGAGCCAAGTACAGCAAATTGAGGGGGCAGATATGGGAGATGGGAAAATAATTCAGGGGGGAGCGAAGGACGTGAAGTATTTCCTAAAGAGGTGATAGTACAGATAAGAGTAAGAGATAGGACGTGGCACCATAGTGGACAGGACAGCCGACAGGAACTAATGACAGATTCAATAACTCAGGATTCACAACAGAACCTGTTTGACACAAGTAGACAGAATAATCACACACATGGCAGCAAAAAAAAAAATACACATACTTCAAATGAGTTCTTTTTTAACCCATAAAGACCCAAACATCCACCATCTACCAAAACATCTACTGATCTGACCTGTTTAATACCTGTCGATCCACTAATTCTATTAACAAATATAAATAATTGGTGTAAAATACAGTTTGTCATCTTTTCATGGCCATCAGATATGACCCATGTAGATGTTCAGAGGCTTCTACGTCATCTTCTACAATGCAAATTATTTGGTTCTGACCAAGATATAAACACAAAAATTCAGAAGTCTTAGATAATTACCTCCACCAAGGAAGTTATGTTTTTTCCAGGGTTTGTTTGTTTGTTAATAACAAAACTCAAAAAGTTATGGACAGAGTTTGATGAAATTTTCAGGATATGTCCACTCTGGGTCAAGGAAGAGATGATGAAATTTTGGTGGTGATCCGGATCACCGTCTGGATCCAGGAATTTTTTAAATTATTTTTTATCATTGCAAGATAGGGCATGGTGGCACAGATGGGCATATGAGGTCAATCAGAGCCATCTAGTGGAGGAAAGTACAAACACTATCTTGAAAAAAAAAGTAAATACTACCTTGGCGGAGGTCTGCTCTCTCAGAGTGCTTTTCTAGTTGATCTTGTTTAAGAGTTAATTTCTTATTTTAAGTGTTCATACATCTGTTCACATGCTTATTTCTAGATTTAACAATCTGAATTCAAGAAATCTTGTCAAATGAAATGATCTGGCTGCATCGACAGATATTTCACTGTTTTTAGGTACGTTTTTTCCTCAGATTTCGTGTTTTTATTTCTTTTTTAGACACCTCTTTTTTTTGCAGCGCACAACATTGATTCACCAGTTAAACCCATGGAGTTTAATAAATGACACTGGGTTTATGTTCAGTTTATGACAGATTTGTTAAAAAAGTCACTTTTTCAAAACATTGAGAAAAAAACATAGAGAAAAGTTTGGAGACGGCATTAGTGACATATTATTATGTTATTATTTCGACATCGCCTTCGTTGGGCAGGACACGTCAGAAGAATGCCTAAAACCCGACTCCCTCGCCAGATCCTGTTCTGACAACTTGAATTTGGTACAACATCCAGAGGTGCTCCCAAGCGTCAATTTCACGACCAACTGAAGGACACACTCCTTAGCTGCGGCACTGACCCCACCGACTGGGAGTCCCTTGCTGAGGACCGAACTGAGTGGCAGCGCACCATCACACAGGGAACAGCCCACCTGGAGTCCCAACGACGGTCTGAAGCAGAGGCCAAGAGGCAGCAACGTAAAGAGCGGCCTCGACCACCACCCACCCTGCCCTGTACAAAGTGTCCCAGACTCTTCCACTCTGCTCTGGGCCTGAGCAGTCATTTAAAACATCATCAACCCCCAAGCTCCAACAACTGAGGGACTCTGACACGAACATATATGCTCGAAACGAGATGCTGCCGAGGATGATGATTATTTCACTGGTCCGGCCCACTTCAGATCAAATTTGGTTGAATGTGACCCCTGAACTAAAATGAGTTTGACACCCCTGATCTAGAACATAAAGTTACAGTACCGGTATGAATTATAGTGTACGAGATCGTGCATGAGTGTCCACTGTGTTGGCTGATATGGAACTAAAACAACAAAAGCCATGAAAATAGAAGAAAACAGCTGTAGGATAGATGTCCACTGGAGTGAACGCTATGCATCAAAGGGTTAATAGAGAAAAATTCCTTTGGGAACTGACACAAAACTAACACTGGGTCATTACAGGTTAAACAAGTTATTTCCCAAAACAATCAGTGGTGGACAAAATATCCGACACAGAACGTACGGCAATAAGCAGAAGTGCTGACACAGTTATGTCTTTGGGATGTAAGGACAGGATAAAGCTCTGCTACACGGAGAAGGACAAATGCTAATTCTGGAAGGATTTCACTTTATCAGTGAATGATTAATGACTCAGGATTCGATGGAGAATATAGGAATACTATTTTCATACAGAGAAAGTGTCTCACTCAACTTAGTGATTAGTAATTAATCAACGCCAGTCCTTATCAGTGATCGGGGGGGCATTGGCTTTCTGGATCCTTCCACTGAGCAGTTGTTTCATTTTGTTGGGAGATGTGGCCAAAATCCTATTGTGTCACAATACAACAATAATATGTAGCAGAGACACTTAGGGGGCGGATACTAAAAGTCATGAGCACCCTGGAGGCAGTATTTTCACCTTCTGTTGGAAAAAGCATGAAATTGTCTAATTATACAGCTTATATGTGTGAAAATAATGTATTTTGTCTATATGCAGCCAATGATAGTGTGAAAAAAAAGACAAAAATAGACTTATGAGGGTTCTGCCGGACAGTGATAATACTACTACAGTAATACTTCAGAGTCCTTAGTTTATGTCGACGTATATGACACTAACTGAGATTTCTAGTTGTACACTGGCGTATGAACTGTCTATTCTTATGTGGATTTTTCTATGAAACATACCTAGTCAGAAGCTGAACAGAACTTAAATGTATCAGCCTGAGTATTGTTTGCAGGGGCCCGCAGATTTGGAATAAACTAGGTGGGTTTATTAAATTATCACAATCCCTTTCTGCTTTCAAAAAAAAAAAGTTTGAAAGAAACTTCTGTCTTCCTGCATGATATTATTCGTGCCAGAATTGTGTGGTTTTTGGAAATGTTCCTGTTTGAGTGAGTGTATGTACCTATGTGTGATTGTGTGGATGCTTGTGTAGGTGCGTGTGTGTCGGTGAATACGTACTTATGTCACTGGGGGGTAGGGGTTGAGAGGGAATAGAGGTGTGGATGTTGCGGCAGTTGGGGTCCCCTATCTATAAACATTATTGCTTCTTTGGGATTCCCTTTCATGTACATCATGCACATTTGTTGTAAACTGCACTTGTTTAATATAATATGTTTTCTCTCTCTGTGCATGAATAAAATATCAGAATCTGAAAAAAACAAAAAAAACATATTATGACCCTATATTGACTACTGAAAGGTGTATTTGGTGTGCAGTCTAACAGAAACATTGGGTAACAAGTGAACTTGATAAGTCTTCAGTAAAAGGAAGAGAAAACACTGCCTCCGAAATACTCCACGACTTTTAGTATGTGCCTTAAAGCGTGCGCTATGACCATGTTCACACAGCAGGTTTTAATGCACAATTCAGATTTTTGGGTGAAATCCGATTTTTTTTGTGCATATTCATATAACACAATAAATGCAATTTTTATCTAGCCTGGCTGGCCAAACTATCCATGAACTGTATAGTCTGGAATCGGACCGCTGACAGAGCTGACGCCAGTGGGTGGAGTCAACTGTTGTCGATCAAACTGTCCCTGCACGTAATCGGCCAGTTCGATGACCAATCAGAGCAACTGACAGTGTGACGTATTCAGAGCTACAAGTGGAACCAGCTGGTATATTAGACTGTTACTGTAGCTGGTCAGCAAAACTCAAGAATGCCTTGAGTGCTTCTTTCTGCTCAACTTTCAAAGAAAAGTCAAGGCTAACTCTTCCAAAATCAACGACAAAATTCAAACAGCACGGTTCGTTAGCCACATCCATCTTTGTTGCTCTCCATGGTTGTTCTGCTATCTCACCCTCGCACAGCCCTGTCGTCATAGTGCAAAGCCCGCCCCAACGACTCACTACACAGACAGAGCGTTTTGATTGGTCCGACATACTTTGTGTTGGACCAATGATGGGCTCCTACCGTGTGATGCCAGACCACAAACTCGGCAAGAATATTTTCTGCCGATATGTGGTCTAGATTTCTAGGCTAATTTTTTATCAGTTTTGAGTGTGAACTGAATGTGACCCTGAAGTGACCTGAATGTGCAAAAGGCACGCACTGTCCTGCCTCTCCTACTCCTGGGATGCAGAATTGTGACATTTGATGAATTTTATTTATTTTATTTTATTTATTTGATGCAACTTGGCCATTCAGATGAGGTCGCATTGCAAAATATCAGATATGCATCAGATTCAGGACCACATATGAAAGTGGTCTGGGTTAGATTTGTGCTGTTCAGACTTTAACGGATCGGATACAGGTCACATTAGGGCCACATTCGGCTGCAGTCTGAATGCAGCCTATGAGTGGGTATGCAGGTCCCAGATCACCAGGCCACTCAGACCACCTTTAAACTAATGCCTTTATCTTACATGTGTTCTGTTCTACAGCTGAGAACAGAACAGGGATTGGCTCCTCATAGAAAAAGAGACATAAATCACGCTTTGGGCAAAATTAATCATCATCCTTGCTGTACTCTGCGGTGGGCCTACGCCTGTATCCCCGTGATAATAGTGATTTGAACTGATCTTTTTAGATGAAGCAGCTCTTATTGTCACTAATGCATCTTTTTAGAAAGCATTAAGCTATAATTCAGTATGAGTCACCATGACTCAAACACTGAGTCTAAACAACTGCATCAGATGAAATTAGGAAGCAGCAGCACAGCCTTATATCCCAGAGGTTTCTCCTAGTGCCAGATACCAGATTTAGATACCACATTTTTATGATTCGATGTGATACGGTTTACTTTTTTGGCATACATACAGTATATTTCATACCTAATACTGATATTTTCAATGATTCTTTTTTTTTTATTAAAATGTTACACTAAAAAGACATCTCACGTCACAAATACTGTCCATTTAATCGCTTTAATGGGCATAACCCTTGGTGACCATTTTTTATAAGCACTGAAATAAATTTAGAAAAACACATAAATAAATAATTAAGATAAATATTCATTCAAATATAAAAAACAATAATATGAATATCAATTACATAAAAATGTCAAGATGATACACATAAATAATAAATAATGAATAATTATGAATTGAGAACTGAAAAATACTACACGTGAATACAAAAATCATAAGAAAAAACAGTTCTTTCAACAGGACCTTCACATTTCACATTTTAATAACAAAACAAAGTAAAAATAAATAAATAAAATTGACTGCAATTCTGATGGATCTGGGCTAAATTCCAGGTGTTTAAAGGTTGCTGGTGTTGCTGTAGTCTTGGACATTTTTACTACACAGACTACACTTTACTGTAGTTTTATCCCCAGGTGTAAACTCCGCCCACACCTCATGCACACTCACACTTTCTCTCAGCTGTGCTCTCCTTTCACACATGCACACCTGCAGACTGAACTGATGCTAACATGCTAACAACAGCTAACTGGAATCACTGCATGTGTGGTCACATGACATGGATGGACTAGTTCAAAACCTTGAAGCGAGTTACTCTCTGAAATTCAGACATGACACAGGCACGTTTATTTCGCATTTATTAATAAATATTGATACTTTATTAGTGGAATCGATCCACAAATGAGTAGTGTGCGAGTATCAATATATCAATACCACAAAATCAATACAACCCCCAATAGTTTCTACAGCTGTTAATAGAGCTGCGGGGCTTTGGCACATCTGTAATTCAACTTCCTGTGTTGCGGTGAAACGCGTCCTGCAGCTCAGGACGCCTAGTTCCAGCTAGTTTCAAAGCAGCACATCATTCTCACATGTGCAAATGCATATGCTAATGAACTGAGGAGTTTAGTGGTGTTACCATGGCAAAACACATCCCAGATGTGTTCCTCAACTTCTTTTAAAGGAATGTGAGCCACCCTCTCGGAAATGACTGAAGTGTTCTTCCTGGCAGGAGAGGACATATAGCACTAAACAAACACTGCATTAGACCTGTGAGCAGCAGATATAATGCACACAGATGATCCTGCCACATCACCAGTGAGGACATCTACAGCAATTCCAAGATGAATTGACATTTTCAGTTGGAGGGAATGCATATTTGTATGTGTGAGTGTCTAAGTGCACGTTTATGCGTCTCTAAATCTGCATTTGCCCTGTTTTATGTTCCGGATTCTACCTTTTCGGTGACATGCTTATATTTTTCTTGCTTCCCCTACACAGACGTGAATGTGCTTTTCTCCGTCCGTCTATCAGGCGGCTGATTAGATCAAGCATCAGCGCCTAAACAGATTACTCCTGCAAGAGGCAAGCAACAAAGCTATAACACACTCGCAGCCTCAATCTGTTGCTCTTAACTTCATTTCACAGACAGACGCCTCTCACTTTCAATATCTGCGCCGACATCACAATTCAGCTAAAAAGCAACATTGGCTTTCAACAGATGAATCGTCCTGTTAAAGCTCGCAACCACTCGGAGGGCTACGTTCGCAAAACAAAACTAAAGACACCTGCAGACGTTCCCTTAGAACAGAGGAGTGACAGTCACACTGACATGACTGTGATGTAGAAAAATGATGGAAATCACCGGATCGAGACACGACATGTATAAGACAGGTGTTGAAATCAATTTGTTCAGGAGTCAAACAAACCGGCCTGAGAAATATGAAGATGTATCAGGGGAAAATGTTCCTTCTGTTCTATCATCTGGCATGTGTTGTATGAAGTTAACACAAACATGGAGACTCAAAGTGACACACACTTATGATTCTGAACAAGACCACAGCCGTCTCTCAGTACACATTCTTGTCTGTTCTTTTCTTGCGATCATCAATCAGGGCATAAGTCCTGTTTTATTTAAAAGTTCGCAAAAACCCAACCAGGATCAGATGGAATACTGGGATGTTTATCTACTTTAAACCAAGGATAAACTTGTTGGGATGCACTCAGAGCCGGCCCAAAGCATAAGTGAACTAAGCACCTGCTTTGGGCCTCAGGGCCACTAGGGGCCCCAAAGAGCAATTAAGAAAAAAAACAATTAGTTTTTGCATGCATGAGTGACAACTTATATACAATCAAAATTCTACTACTGTACAAAAACACAGTTTTCTGTGGTGCTGTTGATGTAGGTCTAGTGGTTCTTCCTGCCTCTGTTTAAATGTGAAAACTCCACTGCACCGTAATGTGTGCCTCCTGCTGCGTAGTGTGTACTGTGCATCAACTCACGAGTACTTCCAATCAAAACAATGTCACAAAAAAGGATGTACCCTTCTGGAGTGGAGAAAAGAATGAGGAAGAGGAGGAAAAACATGAATAAAACAAAAACAAAACAAAAAAAAATAAAAATAGAGGGCCCTGAATGATGCGAATTTGCGACAGTCGGCATCAAGGAGTTAATCTGAGTTTGTATGAAATCTACATGATTAATACATCAAAATATGAGAAAATACAAGATTTTCACAGAAAAAATCCAAAATATAGAGGATAATATAATTTATGATGCTAGAACATTTAAGAAAAGGTTAAATAGTGAGAACAATTGATTTGGGAACTGTCACAAAATAGCACTGGGTCTTAAACACCACATTAAAGAAATTTCTGTATAAATAATCTGATGTTTCTGCTTTCATCCAGAAAATGTAGAGAAACATTGTATAATTAAAGAACAGGATTTCAAAAATGTTGCATCAAATGGCTTCCTTTCTATTTTGTATTCTAGTCCCATTATCTGGATATGGAACGACTTAACCCCTTAATGCCTGAATCGATTTCCAATTGTAGAAAAAACATTTTGACTTGTTTTTTCTTTCAAGTAGATAGTATTTTGGTTGCATTTTGAAGCGGAGGTGGTTTGATGCGAATTTGCATCAATTGGCATCAAGGGGTTAAATATGAGATACAGATATGGAAGATTAGATGTGGCCGTACAAACAGTATGAATGTAAAAGTATAAATCATCCACAGCTGAGCGAACATCCGTCATTGATATGTTCACACAGCAGTAATCAGCCAAGACAAAACCCGACAAACAAGGAAAAAATAACTAATTGGATACACACATATTCCATTGTGTACTTTGCAGTTAAATATCAAAGTGACGCTATCATTTTCTTCAGCTCAACTCCCTGTTTTACAGTCCTTTGACAATACAGTTTAGACCATTTAAGTTTTCTTTGGTGCACATTTCAAGTGTCTAAATCAGATGCGTGAAGACCCTGTTACGAGGCCTCCCTGCAGAGAACACCTCTAATTGGTTTCCTTCGCACCACGACCAATCAGAATAGTAGATAATTGGAACAGCAGGGGCTGGATGAGGAGGTCATGGCGGACACTGCGTCGCTTTATGGCATTTTTCTTCAGCTCCCTCTTTGTCTGTGTTCAGTCTCAAACCCTCAGCCTCTCTCTACATTCTCTCACACTCTCTCTCTTTTTCTTACGACTGGAATTTACAGCCATCGTCTTGCCGCCGCCACATCGGGAGTCATGTCCACCTGTTGTCCTCTGCTATTTCTTCTCTGTTTGGCTCCTCTGTGTTGCAGTGGCACATTTTAATGCATTGCAATTAGATCCAGAAACATCACATTGTATTCAAGTGATATTTACATCCATTACTTAAGTTTATTTCACACAAAAAAAATGTGTATTTGAGTAACGGATTATCATATATCATATATTCTGTAAATACCAATGAGAATATTTGCGTATGCAGCAGTTATACCGATCAGGTTCAAGAACTTTAATTATTTCTCATTCTAACTCAATACTAGTCTTCATCTCGAACAACTTAAAGGAGTGATATTTAGCTTTTTTTTAAATAGAATTATGCATTTTCAAACATGTCCCTGTGCTCTACATAAACTGTAAATGCTCTGCTTGGCTCTGAATTCTTCATTAATTCAACTCCACAGGTCCATCTTCAGCTCTATTAATGACACCAGAAAGGTCATTTTGAGCGCTGGCCCTTTAAATGTATATGAGCCACTTCAGGCCCCGCCCCCTCCAGGTTGTTGGCTGTGCTGCTTTGTTCCGTTCAACCGACAGCTGAACATTTTAGGTAATCGGGTGGAAGTTTAGACATATTTTCAGTTTTTACTACAACCACTGCTGCTGATGAACACTGATGTCATACTCGGAGAAATGTCCATCAGAAGTCTTCTCCTTATATCCGTAAATGTTGTGATGTAACTAGTTATAAAACGTAACAAATCAAGCAGGAATTAAAACCGGTTGTTGAAATCCACTCAATTTTCGCCAATATGAATATAAAGATAACTTTGCAGCACCTGGAGGGTTCAAATTCAAACTTTATGAACTATTCGGGTCCAAATACATGAATAAATGAACCAAAAACTAATAAAAGTGGGTTTAGATAAATATGAGCCCTTTAAGAAAACGAGTAGGTGTTGTTACGCGGAACGTCATGATGTGCTTCATTCGCATGTTAGCCACATTGCATCGTGGCTTTTTTGTGTTTGTTTTTTTATTTTTGTTGAGGCGCACCATTAGTGAAAGGAATAGACCCAACAATGCTTTCCCTGTTCATCTAATAATATCAACATGTTGTTCAGTGTCACATCAAGACATACACTTGTTAAGTTAAAAGCACATTCAGTGTTCTTTAATTCTCACTAAATATTTCCTAGTCCTCCAGCCATATTATAAAACTTTTCTGATATTTCATATTGCGCTGGGAATGACATTCTATTAAGAAGCATAAGTGCATGTAGCAGATTTGTTTTGTTAAATAATAATCTCATTTTCAGTTGCATCTACCTAACATTTTAATGAAATCTACTCAGTTTTCAATGTCATGGTACTCAATGAAGTTATCCAGATCTGCTTCACTTTGTAATTACATTTATTTTAATTCAAAACCTCCTTTCCTTTCAAAACCTCAGGGGCTCCTTCATGTCACAGACTCTCTGGTGTAGGGAGGGGAGAGTTCATAGTGCCACGTCTGGATGGTTGCAGCCTCCTCCTCCTACTCCTCCTAAAACCGAAGGTCGCTCCCTTTTGCCTTCACCTCGATCACCATGTGCTAGTCCTGTGTGCAACTATTCTCTTTTTTGGCCTTCTTTCTGCTAAAGCCCCCCCCCACACAAATTCCAACACGTAGAGTACGACTACAGGCTGGAATTTGCCTTTTTTTTTTTTTTTTCCTCACCTCGAACTCTGATGTTTTTTTCCTTTTCCCTTCTGCGAAAACGGGGCACATTCACTGTGAATCGTCGGTTGTAATCTGGAATGTAATTTCGTTGCTCTGAAATATGTGCAATGACAATAAAGTTCTATTCTATTCTGTTCATAAGGTAAATCTGAATGATTTCTCAGTTTTCAAATTTACTCAGTATTTTTAAATGTAAAAATGTTTCACAGATTAAACTGAGTAGAGCGTAGTTAGATTTCTTAGAGTGCATGTGCCTGTGCATAAGTAGATTAACATGCAGAAATTAAAATGACCTTTATTTAAACTGATACTATTTCTGCAGAATTCATACAAAATCTGCGGAGTTCCTGAGTTAAACCTGACTATACATCTACAGACTCAGACCGTGTACTGATAATATAATTACATGAGGTAATGTCACAGTAAACTCAATGAATTTAAAGTTAAGAAGTAATTAAAACAGGGCGCTTGCTCTTTATCCAGTAAAATTCAAGACTTTTTCAAAACTGATATTTTTTCACCTTGATTTTATGTACTTTTATATTTGCATGCTTACTGTTCAGAAAAGTTAATTTTAACAAATAAAGACCGAGAGCTACTTTTGTTTCAGTTCCCAAATTAATTTTTCTCTCTATTAAACCTTTTTTTAAGTGATTTATCATCATTTATCATCATATTATCCTCTCTATTTTGCTTTTTTGTGTGAAAATCAGGTATTTTCTGATATTTCATTTACAGATCACTTACTTTAATCATCATGCTGAGGTTACATTTGAGGGCTATGATATCAAAAATAGAGAAAACTGAAGAAAAAGTCCCTTTTTCTGAAAATACATCATTAACTGAACATAAACCAAGTGTCTCCATCTGCTGTCATTGATCAAACTCAATGGGTTTTTCTGGTGAATCAGTGTTGTAGAAGATGATGGTGTTTCCACGGTAACTACGGAGCTTTTGAACGTCCATATGTGATGACCATGAAAAGATGACAAACTGTATTTTACACCAATTATTTACATGTATTGATAGGTTTAGCAGATCAGAAGTCATTAAACATGTTAGATCAGTAGATGCTTTTGGGCACTGGGGGACATTTGGGTCTTTAAGGGTTAATAAATGTATGTATGTATGTATGAATGCATAATTCACTGTAAATTATGTTTTACTGACAGAAAAGTTTTCAAAACATGAAAATCACAAATGTGCATGGATATCACACAAACAAGTTTCACTAGAATCATACAAGTACCGCCTGATTAGTAAACTAGTAAATTTTATATACTCTCCTCGTGTGCCTGTGAACATATTCTAAAATTCAACTATTTAATATAGCTAATATTCCGAAATATTTATATAAATGATCAGGGGTAGGACTGGATAAGCATTGGGTTCTTCCTACTCCCTTTCAGGCACAACAATTTTTCCTTTTTTTGTTATTACCTCTGCCAAGGAGGTAAGGTTTTACTGTGCATTTGTTTGTTTGTTACCATCCGGCTTTGTTTGTTAGCAACATAACTCAAAAAGTTATGGACAGATTTTGATGAAATTTTCAGGGTATGTCCACTCTGGGT
>JAQQZY010000008.1:24976939-24991472 GCA_030068375.1 Ostorhinchus rueppellii
TTTAAAATGTTATTGCATTTTTAATGATAATACAGTCATGTCCATCCAACTGATAGACAGAATACATAAGAACAGGCTATTCTGCAGATATTAATCAACCTTTACATGAAAAAAACAGGCACGTATGTATATTGCAGTACCATCCTTTATCTTTACATGGGTGGGTCCGATTCCCCACATAGCAACCATCCAAGTCCTCGGTAACTGTGTCACTTGTTCCGCTAAGTTTCCCAGCATACGTATGCAGCTGTTTTTGTCATTTGAATCTTCCACATATTCAGTGTGGGAGTGTGAGATTCTTTCCAACACCTTAAAATCATTCTGGCACAGGTCATCATTCCGCTTTGAATAATTCGAAATAAAAATGCATCTGGATGTGGCCCTTGTGTTCTGTCCCCCAGTAGACACGAGCGCCTTTTGCACAGGACTTCTGTTCTGGAATATTTCACCTTTACATCTGTGGAAATGAAATTGTGGGATCATTTGGTCCCACCTGTGTAGGTAGTAATACTGCTTTACAGACTGGAACTACATCTCCAACTCCATCTACAGCCTCTACAGCAGGGGTGTCAAACTCATTTTAGTTCAGGGGGCTCATTCAGCCGAATTTGATTAGAAGTGGGCCAGAGTAGTAAAATAATAACATAATAATATATAACTAATGTCAAATCCAAATTTTTCTATGATTTAGGGTGTACAAAGTAAAATTATGTTGTGAAAATGTTTACATCTACAAACTGCCCTTTCAAACATTGTGAATAATATGGACAAACTGAAAAAATAAGTGTAATTTTAACAATATTATGCTTTAGTTTATCATTTACAGGTACATTCTAACTTACAGATCACAGTGGATCTACAAATATACAAAACATTCAATAACAGGTAATAATATTGTTAAAATTGCACTTTTCTTAAGACATTTCAGGTTGTTCATATTTCTTCAGATTATTCACGTTTTGCAAAATTATACTTTGTTTTGTACATGAAAATGTTGACAGAGTTGTATTTATTGAATGTTATGGTAGTATTTTACTGATTTGACCACTTGAAATTGAATTGCTCTGTATGTGGCCCCTGAACTAAAATGATTGTTAATATCTTAGACTAATTTTAGCAATTCGCAAAGTCATCACAAGGGCCGGATCGGACCTTTTGGCAGGCCGAATTCGGCCCTCGGGCCACATGTTTGACACCCCCACTCAACCTCTACAGCCTGTCCATCCATGGGAGTGGATGTGTCTCCTCTCCTTTTCCCACTTCTCATGTCTCTGTTTCCTGGTGTTGGGTTCTATCCTCTGGTGGTGGGTTGGTGCGTTTCTCAGCTGTCCCTGTCCTCTGCTTTGACCTGTCTCTGAACTTCCACCTAATTACTCAACTCTGTTCACCTGGGTGCTCAGCTGACTCTCATCAACTCTCCCTATACGTTCTCCTCTCAAACTCTTACCTGGTGCCAGTTTGTTCAATGCACAGCTCAACATTCCAGCACTGTTTCCGGTTCGGTTCCTTTGTGTATGACCTGTTTCAGTCTTCAGTACCTGTCTCCTGCTCCTGACCCAGTTCTGTTGGACTACGAAACCCGTCTGCTCCCTGGTGCTCCTGACCCGACCTGCATTCTGCCCCTGGACCACGTCTCTTGCTCGCCTCAGCCCCGGAACCCGACCTGCCTTCAGTCCCCGGACTACGTCTACTGCCTGCTCCCCTTTGTCTCCCACGGTATTGGACCTCGGACCGGATTGGACCAATGGCCCGGCGCACCCCTCTCCTTTCGGGAGAGATTCCCCAATCCACGGCACGTGGACGCTGGGAACAGTGTGCACCATCGGGTGATGAAGAGAACTTTATTCAGTGACTTTGATAAATCCCTGTGTGTGTTAAACACTAAATTATCAGTTAAACTTTATCCCCGTCTCTGGTCTCGCTCCTGGGTTCATTGTTGTACCATTACACCACTGGGTTTTTGGAGTTTTTCTCTGCTGAGGAGGGTCTGAGGATGGAGGATGCCCAGGGCGTTAATCCATCTCCTTCATCTACTGTTTATTGGACTGTTGTTTGTTTTCATATCCAACTAATTCTGTGAAATCCTGGGAGACAATGTTGTGACATGGGGCTCTACAAATCAAACTGAAATAAATTGAATTAACAGCCATGATGGAATCACGATTCTGGAATGCTATTTAAAAGGAACACCTCTCGTTCCTCAACCAAGTGTCATGTCTGCTCCCAGATGTTAGTGTTTTGTGTCTTGTCACTTCCTGTTTTAATTTGTTAGTCTCCCTCTTGTTTCTTGTCTGCCGTCTTTACTTCCTGTTCCCTGATTTTCCTACTTTGTGATTACCTGTCCCTGCCCTAATGTTCTACACCTGTGTCCTATTGTCAACTTACCTACCGTAACCTTCAGTCATCCTGTTCTGTTTCTGCCTCTGATGTTCTCTCTAGTTCCAGTTCTCTCTAGTTCCAGTCAACATTGTCTCCAGTCTCTGTTGTGTTCAGTTTCAAAGTTCCTGTTTTGAACCTCCATCTGATCAGCACTACTCCACGTCACCTTTCTCCACCTTCCACGTCTCTCTGCCTGTTCCACCTGGATTTTTGCCTGCCTGCTCCCCTTTAACCTCTTAACATCTTCTCTAGCCTTCCTCCCTGACTGTGGACATTAATAAAAGACACTCAAGACTATCTTTGTTTGTGTGAGTGCACTTTGGTCCAAACCACACTCGTGACAGTTAATACGAACTTGCCAGTTGGAACAGTACTTGGGCCACAACTGATGGCATTTCATGAAAACAGAAGAACAGACAAGAACTTGTATTGAAAAATGGCTTATGTCTTGTGTGTTGCTCATTTTCAAATGTTGTTACCAGCGACTCACTCCATGTACAGGGGCGTGGACTGCTTCAGCAAACTGATGAAGAATGATTGTGGTTGGTGGATTGCTGGACACCGTGTGTGTCAGGTACCCTTGAAATTACATGAGAACACGTTGAGGTCATTTGCCTCCTACATCGCAGGACCTGGGATGTGACTATTGCGCAAACGTACATCACAATGATGATACTCAAACGATACATTTCAGCTCAAGTCAGTGGTGGGAAAAAGGCGGGATCACCATCTCACCTTTTCTCTGTAAAAGTGTCGACAGTCTTGGACGCCTGGGGAGTCCAGATTTCATCCACCTACTCCTATAGTTGAGGACGTCCCTCCACAGGGGGAAGACCATGGGACACTCCCACAGAGCGTGAACGCATGCACCACCTTCTTCCTTACATTTTCAACATAAATCACGTTTGATCAGGCCCATTCTGTTTAGTCTTGTTTGATAGTAGTATATGCATTATTTTATACGGAACAAATTTACTTCTGGCCTCTCTAATTGATTCTTCAGTGTTGAAAAGAATAATATCAACTTACAATACACAATCTTAACAATCCTTTTACTTAACAATCCTTTTCAAATTTGGACAATAAAACAAACCAATAATAATAATAATAATAATAATAATAATAAACACTCAGAGCGCACAGACCTCTGCCAAGATAGTGTTTGTACTTTCCTCCACTAGATGGTGCTGAATGACCTCATAATCAAGTCTGGTCCAACATGCCCTACCGCATTGATAAAGAATCCCTTTAAAAAATTCCTGGATCCAGACGATGATCCAGATCGCCTCAAAAATTTAATCATCTCTCCCTTGACCCAGAGTGGACATATCCAGAAAATTTCATCAAAATCCATCAATACCTTCTTGAGTTATGTTGCTAACAGACAAACAAACAAACAGACAAACCAACCAACGCCAATGAAAACATAACCTCCTTGGTGGAGGTAACAAATCAAAATAAAAAAAAACTGGAGGTGGTAGCATCATTATAAGCAGCTGAATTATTGGTTCTTTCTTATTATATTTGTTGTGATGGTAGATTTTCTGAATAAAACTGTTTTGTTTTGAGGTTTTTGGAGCTTTTTCAGTGCTTTAGTGTCCACACAACTTACATTTCATTTTAAGCACTTTAGAGCTTAAAGCACAGTGGAGCTTTCTGCTGTGGTCTGAAATCAAAAAAGGTTAAGTGTCCAACTCCACGACCATACACACTGACATATACAAAAGCATTTACAGTCCAGTTCTACCTCAGTTCCTCAATTATCTCAACTCCATCCATTGTGCGATTCTGAAAATGGATAGAAAACCACAAACAGGCGAGAGTGTGGTGTTTAGTGTCTGAATGTGCAGATGTGGAGTAGTTCATGGACATCCGTATGACAGAGGAACACAAAACACTTACACCACTAAATGAGGCCCTGAAAGCGTTATTTGGAGTTTTCTGAAAAAGGCCCACTTAAAAATCAATAGCCGTTTGTGCACCATGAGGAGAGTATTTTCATCCCTCTTTTCCTGCTGATGTGCCATTCATCCCCACAGGAAGCTACATACAGCCCCAAAAGCTCTTAAACCTAAAACACAATTCAATGACAAAAAAAGACGTTCCGCAGGTTGTATCATCATGTCACTGCTGTGTTTTAATTTGGGATGCACAATTGTTTTTTGTTTTTTTTTCTTTTTTGTTTTTTTCAACCGTACTGATAACCCATCATTTCCTGCTTCTCGTAACTGATAACAACAATAGTTCCCATTCTTCAAATTCTTGCACTATTATTATTTTTACGTCAGTGGTAAAACTCGGGGTAGGAATCAATAGGATTTAATCAATATCAATGCCATGGTTGATTCTGCTTACCAAGCCAATTCCTTATCATTTCCTGAGTGGGGGAAAAAGTTGTTGGACAGGTCATAGTGGAGCTTCTTTGACCATTTATCATATTTAATCATTCACAGTGTCTCACACACACACACACACACACACACACACACACACACACACACACTACTGTACACATAAACAGGAAATTAAACAACCATATTTTCCTGAACTGCTTAATGAACAAATGTAAATATTCTGAAAGAACGAGAATTGCAAAACATATTGGGGGATGGACCTAATTTTTTTTTTTTTTAACTCTGCTGTGAATAGTACGCTGCTAATTGTCTGAACCATTTTTGTACTTCTGCTGATCTTTTTCTGTCTTGGTTTTTGACCCTTTGTGTCTCCCTGGCCAGAGCTTGCCTAACTCTTATTGGTACCTCAGTCTGGTTTCCCTGGTTTGACGATCTGATCCAGACTGGTCAATGGGAGCACTCCTGGTGAGTGACAGACAAATCCCAACAGTGGCATATGGTCACATTACTCTGGAGGTCAGTCATTGGATTTACTCTTGGATGTCCTTGAGTTCAGCCTCCTCATTTTGTTTTTTTCCACATATCAAGTGCATTTGTCAAGCTGAAGCTCACTCGTTTGGGCCCCATTTGAACTGGCATGAGTATCTGTATTTGCTGGGTGCGGACCTGAAGCAGTGGGGGGGGGGGGGTTAAAAGGAGTGTGACATCCATGACCATTGAAACAGACCAGCTCCCTGGCAATTGAACAGTCTGTGCCTGGAAGAGCCTTATCGAACAGTAGTTTGAGTTGTTTTAGTTCGTCGAAGGCATCTTTGTACCACCATTCACTTTGCAGATCAACAAATTCACAACACAGTATTACAGCCAGAGTGACTGAGAGAGAGAGAGAGAGAGAGAGAGAAAGAAAGAGACGTATGGGACTGAGGTATGCACAGACCACACTACTGACTGCATACTAAATAGCTCTCATAGGAAAATGCAAACAGACATTTTTATATGACCACTTGTGAGGAAAAAATTATCATAAATTTAGTTTTATCCGTGCGTCCCCTTGGACTCATTTGTTCTTTTTTTTTTTTTTTTAAGTGTTCTTTTCTGATTGTATGCGTCTAGGAGACAGGGTTAGACGAAACACTGAATGTACTGTGACGCGATGAAGGGAAAACCAGAAAACATGTTGAGAAATGAGAGAATCATTATGATGAACCGATAACACTGGAGGTGTACAATTCTGATGGAACTGATCAGTTAGATTCAGTTCAAAGTTGGAACCAGTTTTCAATTCCCACCCCTTGGTAAAACTCAGTTAATAGTTTTTTTTGTTGTTTTTTCTTCCTTGTCTTGTCCAGCATCCTGACAGTAGAATGGTAGTCTGGCTGCCTTTTGGTGCTAAACAAATTTTCTTTGCCAAGGGAAACTTCATAACGTATATGAGGCTTCCCTTGGTATTCTACTGTCTTTATTATGATGTTTGTTGAACCACATTTCGATGCCGGACATGACATGAAGACTCAAAACTCAGTTAATAGTAAGATAAAGGCTTCTACAGAACCAAAACCTATGGCTGCTTAAAATGGACAATAAACCAAGGGTTTTCAGTTACTAATTACGGACACACACACACCATTTGGTGATGACAGACCCCTCTTTTCAGATATTAAGCTGTGTTCAGCTTTTCCCCTGTAATATGTGCTTATGGAGAGGAAAAGGCTTCACGTGGACAGCATCCATAAAATTGGGGTTGTCGTTTGCAGAGTTGAAAGTGGGCATGACTTCAAATGTCAACACGAACTTTGATGATGATCGATCACTGTTCTCAGGCATTCAGTTACATTAAGCTTTATTTTTTCGTAAAGTGTTTTCGAATGTCTCTTCTGCTGCTGCTGGACCACAACAGCCAAATCAACAACTTGATCTTCCTCTTCATCCATGTATTCACACCTGGAAAGTCCTTTGGTTTGCTTATTTGGTTCGGATCCAATGTGGACTTTATTTATTTTTTGCTTGGGTTGCATTCTCATTGCACTCACTGCAAAAAAGGCCTGTGGTAAACTAAGAAAATTAAACTCATTACTGCATTAAAATGTCTTATTTCAAGTAAAATTATCTGTAAGTGCAGTAAGAAAATTGCACTTAGTTTTCTGTACATATTATCCAAGGTTTTCTTCAATTTCTTGTTCGTTTTAATGCCTGGTACAACTGAAGGTACATTTGTTTGGACAAATATAATAACAAAAATAGCTCATAAGAGTTTAATTTCACGGCTGATATCTATCCATTTTCCATGTTTTCTTGATAAAAAACAAAATCCCTTCAGTTCTTACATAAATATCTATGGCATTGTACTGACAAAAACTGTGTTTCTTATGTACCAAACTAGAACCCAAATGCAGAACAGACACAGAAGGATCAGTTTTATAACATTTATTGGTTTTCAGCTGGTTTTGGTTTTCAAGTCCAATAATCAAAGCTTCGGTTCTGTGCCTCCTGGAACAGAACCCGGAGTCCGGGGCGTCCAAATCTGTGGGGCTAGGCTGGGGCTTGGTCGGGGTCGGTCCGTGGTCAATCACCATGGGGCAGAGACTGGAACTGGGTTGAGGGACGGAACACAGGTCGGTACACAGGAGACGAACTCTACTCATTGGTCAGACGAAGGTGGTCGATACACAGGGGAATTCAGACTGGAAACATAGTCAGACGGGCAGAGGTCAGGAGCGGAGGCTGGCAGGCAGGGGTCACAACAGATCAGGTCAAACACAGGAAACTGGAACTTCAGAAGATAGAGGATAGCAGGTTTACACGAGGGAAGGCACTGGACTATCTGGCAGAGATTCACAGACTGGGACAGGGTTAAATACTGTGCACCTGATGAGACTCAGCTGAGCTTACCAGGTGCAACAAATGATTAATCAGGTCACCAATTTAGGTCAAAGGTGACAGGAGCAACAGACAGAGAAAGCAGGAAAGCACAGCAAAGAGAGAGATAGATAGATAGCAAAATAAAACCCACAAAAAAGGAAAGAAATAAAATAAATAAACAGAAACCAAAATATAACAGCTTTTAGGCATTCCATGTTTTCTTTTCTGTCTGTTTTAGTCACATGATACACACAGGAGTTAAGACCTGATTGCATAACCATTGTTTTGTTGACTTTTGATGGTCTAATATTTTTTTCTATAATTGCGTATACATAGGCAAATTACTGCATAAAACAAGTACACATATCTTAATGGAAAACAGTTTCTGTGTCCAACATACTCATTCCCCAACAATGGAGCTAGTTTACTTTTTTAAAGAAGTGTCTTAAAATTAGTTGTTAATATCTCAGTAGGCTAGGTCCAGCTGAAAATTCTTGGAACAAGTCAAATAATCCGAACAAGGTTAAGGCGCAATAAGAAAATATTAAAAAATTACCTTTCAAGATACATTTTCCAAATTCAAGTCAGTTCATCCAAGGCAGATTTTTTTTTTTTTTTGCGCAGTGTTCTTTACGAGTGGACCAAACTATGTAAACAGAAGCATGCATGTGACAAACTGCGTTGGCACTGGACAGAAAAGTTGGGGGCAGGATGAAATAAGAGACGGTGGGTGTTGATGAAAACAAACATAGAGGTCCTATGTAACCATTGACCAAATGTCAATGACATTCACTCTCCTCATTACTCCATGTCTCTACCTATCTAGATACTGTAGATACATTTCAATCTAGATGCAGATTTCACTTTAAATATCAGTATACGCTGCCTAGCCAAGCCAAAAAGTTGCCACTTGGATTTAACTAAGCAAATATTTCAGATCCTCCCTTTGCATAATTTCTGGAGCAATTAATGTGTTTCAGTTAGGAACATGTTCTAGAACCATCAATTTTAATTCAATTTTATTTGTAAAGCCCTGTCTCACAACAAGGTTGCCTGGCAGGGCTTTACAGAATTAAACAAACAACAGTCAAATAAACAGTAGATGAAGGAAATGGATTGATGTCCTGGGCATTCCAAGGAGGCGAGGAGGTCCAGTCACCTCAGATTCCGTCATCATTGGGCCCCAGGCGACTGATCGACCATCAGTTTGATCGAGATCATAAAGATTGGACTGTGTTCCAATGGAAAAAAGGTCATGCGGTCTGATGAGCAATGGAAAAACTGATTACCCACCATGCCTAGTGCCTACAGTACCAGCCTGTGGAGGCAGTGTTATGATCTGGGGTTGAATCAGTGGGTCAGGTCTAGGTTCGGCAATGTTATGTGTTTATAATATAATGAAAATAAGTTTGACATTGTAAAAGGTCAGAAATTATGCTAGGCTAATATTAGCATGTAGAATTTATTTTGGTTTTGTTTATTAGGGGTGGGGAAGGGGGCTGTGAATATTTATGAGTTCGTTATAAAAAGCTGACATTGGATCATCACAACAGTGCGTTTAGGTTATTTAATTTACAACTGATATTTATTGTTGTAATTTGTCTAACTTGCGGCGCAATAGTGCACTCATCATTACAGTGCAGATGACTTGTGATGCAGGTGTCCCAGCAGCAGGTCAAGCTTTATGTCAATTTTATCTCCTTCTTACAGCTTCATCATTTATCTCTCTTATTCACAACAATTTACCGTAATTATTTCATAGCTAATTACTCATTGTGTCCTTTGACCCAGATCGGAATAGATGTAATTAGCCCCAGGTCACTTTCAGAATGGCTCTTTTATTAGTTTATCTACATCAGATTACAGCGGCAACAACTGCATAAAGCCTTTTTAGAGCAGCTCCAACCTTCAGACCTCTGAGACAACAGAAATGTTTCCCACGACACTATTTTCATATCAATGTAAAATTAAAAAACAGGAAATTATTGCCTAGATTTCACAGCAGTCATGCACTTGTACGCTCAATGCGTAGCTCCCATTTAAGTAACAGGTTCTAAAATGGTGCAAAAAGTGACAATTTGACACATGGTAAGATTGTACACCGACTTCATACATTTAAAGTTACATTGTCTAAAACTTACCCTGGAGTTAATCCTATTTGTGTCAGATATAGACAAGCACCTGCTACTCTCTTTCACACTTTTGGTTGCATGTTTAAGTCTAACTGCATTCTGGTCTTCAACATTTGGAGTGTATTCAGAAATTTTGGGAACCCTGCCCTTTTATCAGACTTTTTGGGGTACCTTTAGAAGATCTCCCAATACAAAGACCACAATTAAATAGTATCATCGAGTCCTCCTTTTTAGCACAGTGACTCATTCTGTTAAATCGGAAGAATGACAAACCTGCCTCCTTTGGCAGATGGATATGTGATGGTTTTCCTTTAAAAGTCCCATATTATGCAAAATTCACTTTAGAATGGTTTTGTAACAATAATATGCGTCCCCAGCCTGTCTACAAACCCCTCTGAAATGAGAAAATTCTGTTCTGTCCTTGTCTTGCTTGCTCCACTTGCTCAAATGAGCAGATTTGAGATTTGCCCTTTATGACGTCACAAAGGGCCACAGTACCTCCTCCACATTGGAGACAGCGCCCAAGATGAATGTTTGTTCCGCCCCCGGAAAATTCCCCTTGCAAACGCTGCTCCGGCTAAATAAACATGGCAAAGGTGCAAGCAAAGCATGGCAGTTCTGTTGTTGGCTGCACAAACCAGCTCAGAAGTCTATTTTTACCTCCTTTGTCTGAGATTTTGAAGGCCCAGTGGATTCATTTTTATTTTCGATGGAGATGCACCCACAACATCTCCTAAAGTGTTGTATGTGTGTGCTCACCAACTGCTTTCTTTACAAGGGCCAGTACAAAGCAGGATTCACCAAGACTCTGAAGCTGAAGCATGGAGCGGTACCGACTGTCAGTGACCCAGCTACAAACGTGGGAGCTGTGACTTTGTTCATTTCATGTTGCTTTACTACGTAGTCCTACCTAGTGTGATAGCCTGTTGAATGTGGTTTTAGCATGGCAGCTAACAGAAGTGACTGCTGGTAACGGTTTCCTTATACTACTTTAACACACAACATTAAATAATATCACGGGGTGTTGAAGAGAAGATGTATGAACAAATGTCATGTAAAGCTAGCTTTATAAACATAATGTTATTTGTAATTTGGACACATGTGACTACTTTTTGCACTAGCCTTCTGCGTAGCTAATGTTGTATTCCATTGTAGCAAACACACTCTCAGCTGTTGTTATTATGGACGATAAGACCACAGTCACTACTAATGTGTGTGTTACTGCTGCGTGTTAATTTGCTTGATAGATGTCCCCCATGGTACTTCATAAAAAAAAACTATTAGTCCAGGTTGTACGCAGTTCTTGAATTTCTTCAGGTGTTTTTTTTTTCAGAAGGTGTTTTTTCTCTCTGGGTCCGACTGGATCAAATAGGTATGGCTGAACCACAGTGCTTCTACGAGCCATACCTACTCACTCTGTAAACATGGGAGCGTGGTACCGAAGTGAAAGTCACACCCGCTTCCAAAGAAGGTGTGAAAGGAGGTGTGGTCAGGACAGCTCATTATCATACACAGAAACAGCTCATTCTCAGCAGAGCTCAGGAGAAGGGACTTACAGACAAGTCAAGGAACAAAGTGGATTTTTATGCAACAAAATTCAAATGGACTGTTCTGGGACCTCTGAGACCTGTTTGAACTTGTTGAAAAAGAACATAATATAGGACCTTCAAATTGCAAAGATTAGATACACAATGAATGAATCAATGGAGAAGTTTGATGTGGTATGGTATCCTTTTATTTCTAATGCAGAACAGCTGACAATGCACCTGGACTCTAGATAATGTGTGTGCTGTACAAAGTGATTGGGTAACTATATTGTGGAACCCTTAATTTTTTTTTTTTTTTTTTTATGCCGTCTTATACCTCTGCGATATATCTCAGTGTTTGTCTTACTTTACTTTTTTGTTTGAAAGACTTCAAGGCGGAGTAGGAGATCTGGAAAAAAACGGTTATAGGCAAGCTACATTTTGAAAATACACAATTCCAAAGTCCAAACCCCTTTCCTCAGATGTCCCCTCGAAGCCACGCCTCCAGAGTACTGGCACACACAATGCTTGTTTCCGAGGGTTCACCAGCACTGCGTAGCATCAATTTGCTTAGCTCCGGCCACGTCCCTTAGCTCTGGCTCACGGATCCATGTGCACCTCCTGCAGTCTCTTACAGAATAGCCCCAATTCATACCTATCTGGCTAACGTTACATTCCTTGGTGATTTATGCTCGTGACAAAACAGTTTGCCATTGAACTTTCCATCTTAATATAGCTAATATAGCTAGCCAAGCTCTGGCTCTGGTTTCGTTTCCTGTACAAGTGCTTAAAGTCTCTGAGAACGCATGATTCATGCATCAAGGTGGGAACGTGCAGAGGGGGGAGGGACAAATGGCAGTTGAGTTTGATAGACATATCACCATTCAATCATTTCCATGGGCCGGCTAAAATGATTGGATGGCTTTTTTTCAATCTGTTCCACAGGTGAATACATTTTTTTTTTTTGTGTTCAAATATTTAATTAACTGGTTGTAATCGGGGTGTGAAGGGAATTTTAAGCAATATCATAAAAAAAAAATTCTCCTGGAAAATATCTCCTACCCCACCTAAAAAAATAAAAAATACACTGATCAAAAAAATAATTGGACATTTGATTCATTAAATTTTTCTGACTAGTAGTGGTCTTTTAATCCGAGCTGTGTTTGTACTGTACATCTATGACAAAAGCCAGAGGACGGTTTCTAAAGCCTCGCTCTCTCCCTGTCTTTGACTGTCTCGTAGGAACACACTGACGTCGATAATGAAACCTGTTCTTCTGGGTCAGGCGCAGGCTTTGAATTCATTCTCACCTCAGCTGTGATTGAAAAAATGAAATGTCTGAGGAGTGTGAGTGCAGCCGCCGCTCCCCGATAAAGCGACACCCTATTTCTTTAGCGGCGATATCAGTGCATTTGGAAGTCTTCAGGGTAAAGGTTATCGACAAATCCTCCTACAGCACGGGGAGATGACTGTCTACCTGTCCTTTAAAAGCCACTAATACCCGATAATATCCCCATCCTCCTTTTTTAAAGAGGACTGGCAGTGGATGTCCTACAAGAATTTTTTTTTCTTTTTCCTTACATCAGACACAAAGGCAGTTGAGAAAAGTCCTCCGTTAAGGAAGCAAAGATAAAATCCTGATGAGCTTTTTACATATCCCCAAGCGCACTTGAATTATTCATATGTTTTTGTTTTAACTTGAATTCAAGACATGGTCAAGCCTGAAACAGTCAATGATGTGGATTGACTCTAAAGTCATTCTCTGGTTGAAAATGTCGTTATTCGCATTGTTTTCGCTTTTCAGCTGACGGCAACAAAAGAAGAAGGAGGTCGGGGAGAAGCAGCCACGACTGGAATCGTAAAAGAAACTCATACATGCTTTGAAATTAACCCTTGTGTTTTCTGTTGTAGCAGTCATGGGACAAATGACTATTTAGATTTTGCGTATTTGTGCTTGTTTCAGTATAAACGGTGAATCACCTTATTTGTTCTGCCTCGTTGTGCCCTCAGGAAATCTGTGACCGATAAGAACCTCAACATAGTGATACATAGTGTATTTGATGCAAAATGTGGACCCCGGAGAGACGCTGTTCAGAAAAGATGCCAGTTAGTGGGGTAGGCTGAGACATGATGACAGACAAGAAAACTAAAAAAAAAACAAAAAACAACAACATGGGGCTTCATTACTTATAGAGCTTCTTGACATGTCAGCTCCAAAGACCAGAGGCCAATTTAATCCCTGAAGATTTCTGTCATGGTGGATGACAGGGCAGTCAAAGGTTTCTTCTCTAAAGGCAGCCGGTGCCATATAACGACATGAGGCTCCGTGACTGACGTTAAAAGGCCACGCTGTTGTTACTGCCTATTGCTAACATTTCTCTGCTCTGTCAAACCTTTGATTTGTATTTTGACTCAGTGAAACATGTAGTGACTGAACTCAACCAAGCACAAACCAGCTAAGTCAGATTTAATTGTCTGTGTTTGTATTATTTGTAGGGGTGGAACAGTGCGCAGAAGTTCGGTTGGACGTTTCAAAGTGTGTGTGTGGTTACAGATTGTTTTGCCTTAACTCGTGTATGTTTCATTGAAAGAGGAGCAGAACTTCACAGAGCTCCGATGTGAAAGAACTCAAACTTTAATCCACAGTGTCCTTATACAGAAACTTCAACTTGGCATTTTCCAGGTCAACAAACAATACTCTGCTAAGAAAACCACGTGGCTCTATCCATGTAAAATCTGACTGACTGAGAGAGCCGTCCATGTGTTAATGCGAACCCTCTTAAAGCCACAGTAACCTATTTACACTGTTCCAACCAATATTAAAAAAAAAAAAGTGTATTTCACAAAATATATTCGGAAATCATCATGAATACTGAAAAGAAAAAAATATCTTTGTGGGATTAACATGGTTTTAAATGACTTGAACTGCATAATGAATTCCAAATAAAATATTAACTTTCAAACATATTTTCTGTCATTTGACCAAACAAATGCAATAACTTACTATTGGCTCCCACAGTGTGTTAAATTTTACTTTTACCTCCAAAATTTAACCATCTTTTCCTTGACCCAGAGTGGACATATCCTGAAAATTTCATCAAAATCCATCCATAACTTTTTGAGCTATCCATCCATCCATCCATCTTCTGAACCCGTTTTATCCTCAGTAGGGTCACATGGAGCCTATCCCAGCTACTTAAGCGCGGAGGCGGGGTACACCCTGGACATGTGACCAGTTCATCACAGGGCTGACATATAGAGACAAACAATCACTCTCACATTC
>JAQQZY010000008.1:25021950-25032800 GCA_030068375.1 Ostorhinchus rueppellii
ATCAGCTGTGTTGGAAGAAGGACGCATCTAAAACATGCAGGATACCGGCCCTCGAGGACCAGGATTGGTGACCCCTGGACTAAATGCTTGCAGCCTCTACAACTATCATGTAAGCTGCTTCAGTTTTCATGCTTAACTGAGCTCAAGAACACAAAACACATTGGATGGCATGAGCCATTTTACTGACGCTTGCTCACAAGGTAGTTGGGTCAGATTGAGGTCATGTTTTCATCACAAACAGAGCTGAGCTTTTTGGTGCAACTGAAAGAAAACCATCTTCTCTAGAGCAGTGTTTCCCAACCAGTGTGCCATGAGAAGTCATCAGGTGTGCCGTGGAAAATGATCCAATTTTACCTGATTGGTTCTGTAAGCGGCAGTGTTATACAGATCCATACGCCTGCACATACCAACAATCCACTCTAGAACAACAGTCTCCTGCTTCCATCTGCAAAATAAAAATAAAAGTGGAGGTGTATATGCGGTGTGTTCTGTTGTTAAAGCCTCCTCAGTAGTGATGCACGGATTAATGGGTTACCCATGAACTCCGGGTATCGGGTTGGGGTGGGAGGGATATGCCTCCCATACTGTTATACAACAGACCTCAATCAAGGGGGTCTGCCTGAGGGATCACTGGTGCACCCCTCTGAGCTTTCTTGTTTCAAACGCCCCCCAACAATTTCACCTGTGCACCCCCGATGTCCCCACTGCAGCCCCCTACCCCCCCACCCGACAAAAGGGAGAGACTCAGAGCTGTTGAAGAAGAATATCTTTGTGGTCAACTGAACAGGCCCGGGTTTCACACTAAGTTGAGACTAGATTTGCATTATATTTCAATAAACATACTTTTTGTGACATTTTTGGTTGGTGGTGTGCCTTGGGGGTGACATGGTGGTGCAGTGGCTAGCACCAGACATTTATCTCTGGGTACTCCAGCTTCCTCCCACAATCCAAACACTGATTGGTTAATCTAAATTGCTAAACTGTGAATGTGAGAGTGATTGTTTGTCTATATGTTCAGCCCTGTGATGACCTGGAGACTTGTCCAGGGTGTACCCCGCCTTCACCCTTAAGTAGCTAGGATAGGCTCCAAGTGACCCTAGTGAGGACAAAGTGGGTTCAGAAGATGGAGGGATGGTGTGCCTTGGGATTTTTCTAATGTCAAATATGTGCCGTTGCTCAAAAAAGGTTGGGAAACACTGCTCTAGAGGGTCTCCACATGGTTGTTTTGGTCTGAATCCAAGTACAATTACTTTGTTCACACCTTCCCAAAGCAAAAACATACAGGTCAGTTTTAACAAACCAAACGCTGTAGGTGTCAAAACATCCCTGGACCATTAACCACTGCTTTAGTTTGTGTTGTTGCACAATATCAGTTGGTGCAAAAAAACATTATTTAACCAATTCTTGATGTTTTCCTGCAAGAATATACTGTAGTATTTCAGTCCTATACACTCACATCATGGAATTTATAAAGCTATAAAGTTTAATTTTAGGCTTTAGGCTCTGCTATTTTCTGTTTGAGGAAGCAATGAGATTCAGCTGAGAGACCTAATCCCCCATAACAAACACATGCATAGATCAACAACATAGATACTTGAAATGACATAGAAGCAGGAAACTGGGATGATAGCAGCAGACAGCGGTGGTATGAACAACAATTGAGCTGCAGCACATTTCAATAATGGAAATGCATGAAAATATTCTTATTTATTCATAGAAAATGTAAGCTTTCAGTTTTGTTCAGTCATTTCTGTTAAGCCATGTGTAAACTGACTTCAAATCACCTGTGTTTGGAAACTATACACAATAAATCCCATGCATTTGGTAAATGGTTTTACTGTTTGTTTCCAGAGAGTGTGCTCCACCTGAATTCAAGATGTACCAAAGTAGTCTCCATTCAGGGGAATAGTACTGTCAAGCACTGTGTCATAGTGTCAATCCATCACAGCTTGATATACATGTTCTAGTTTGAACATTATATGCGAAAAGAAAACCCACCTGAGGAAGAATGACTATGCAAAATCCTCCTCACGCTTGGTGACGGTTAAGTGATTCATCTTCCTACAAAGAAGATCCTTGACAGAACCTGGTCTCTCCATGTTTCTTCCAGAAATGCTGGTGTATTCAACTCAGTGAAGTTAGGGTAGGTGGAATGAGAAACGGAGCCAAATTTATCTTAAGACTGTGCCCACTCTTAAGCAGATATTCCAAGATAGAAGGCCCTGAGCCATAAAAGTTTGGCAAGTTTGACAATATGAGAAAATACTTTCACAGCAGTGGGGTGGGAGTTCCCTTCAAGTAAACAGAGGTGTTCTCCTCTGGAGTCCACACTAAATGCAAAAAACACCTGCTCTGTATATTTAGAGCTGAAGGTAGTGGGGCTGGAAACATAAAGGAATGCATACTTAGAAGGTTCTCATTACATTAACCCTTCGACTCCTGATGTGTCTGTGGTGAGCGTTTGGAATGTAGGATGTACACTGCAAAAAAGGGGTGTCAAAAAACAAGATAAGAACACTAAAATCTGAGGGAAAAGGTCCTCAAAACAAGTGAAATATCTGTCCATGGAGCAAGATCTTTAAATCCAGAAATATGCACGTCTACAGATGTATGAACACTTAAAATAAGTAATTAACTCTTAAAACAAGATAAAAATCGAACACGTCTAAATCTAAGTTTTTATATCTTGGTAAGAACCAAATCATTTGCAGTATAGGCAGACGTCCATCCTCCAGGGGTCAGGGTCTGCTCCAGGTTTCTGCTGTTAAAGGACACTTTTCCTTCCACTGCCACCTGTCACAAGTGTTTGCTCCTGGATGATTGGGTTGGGTTTCTGTAAACTGGCTTCAGAGTCGGCATTCTAAGAAATGAAACATGGATGTTGTTCGCATTAAATAATTATTTTAAGTTAAAATTGCTAAATATTTGCATGTTTGATGATTAAATCAAGAGCGTTTCATTACAATAACATAACAATACTAGGTGCTGGAATTACAAAACTATTGTGAATTGAATCGATGTAATGAAGATAATTAACTGAATGAAGGCTGTCCCAACGCACTTTCCGTACTTTTTTGCACTTTTATTTTGTCAAACTATTTGAAAAAGCAGTTTTCCCTTTTGGACAAATCCACTTAATCCATACTGTTATCTGTATGATCCTAGTAACACACTGATGATGAATAATGAGGATTGACTGGATGATGAGGGTTTTTCTGAGTGGATGGAAATGAACACATTTCTATCAATTGTTCAGTGTTTAGTAATTAAAAAAAAAACACTTTCTGTGCTTTTTTTTGTATCTCACTCTTATAAGAAAGAAAGCAGAGGCAGGTGGTGCAGTGGATCGCACTGGTGCCTCACAGACAGAAGGTCCCGGGTTTGATTCCAACACCAATGCATGGTGGGATGTTTCTGTGTGGAGTTTGCATGTTCTCTGTGTGGGTTCTCTTTGGGTCCTCTGGCTCCTCCTACAATCCAAAGACATGCACTGAAAGGTTCATCTAAATTGCCCATAGGTTTGAAAGTGATCGTTTGTCTATATGTGTAAATATTTTGAATAAATTAAACATAATTGCGTTGAATAAATTCTGCTAAACCCAGTGGCGTGGGACCAGTTGAAGTAACCAAGTTAAGTAAATCTGATCTTTTATTTCTTTGAGTGTGATTTCGACCGGCTCCATATGTAAAGTGTCATGAGATAAGTTTTGTTATAATTTAGCGCTATTTTGTCATATCTGTACTCTTTGTCTCCTGGTTTGTCTGTCTTTTTCTATCTTTTTCCTGCCCCAGCCTGCTCCTCAGTGTTTTCTCTCTCTGTCCTGACTTGCCTCTGAACCCTGATCTGATTATCTTGACCTAATTACCTGACTCTGTACACCTGTGAGCCACAGCTGTTGCTCATCTCCACCTACTATATAACTCCTGTCTTTCCACTTCCAATCTGCCAGATTGTTCTATGCCTTGCAAGACTTTCTAGTGTTTCTCTCTGGTTGGTGTTTTGGCGTTTGACCAGTTTCTGTCCCCAGTATTCGTATTCTGTCTCCTGTTCCTGACCTGGTTCTGTTTGACACAGATTCCCATCTGCTCCCTGGAAACACCACCAGCCTTCAGCCCGACCAACAAGAACCATCCTCAGCACTGGTACCCGGCCTGTGTTCCGTCCCTTGACCAAGTCTTCAGCCTGATCTCTGCTGGACGACATGGTAACAACCTCTGGACCATCTGTGACCCTCTACTCAGCCTAGCCCCAGTCTTCACGGTGGACGACTCCAGGACTGACCCTGACCTCCCACTCACCACACCCCTCTACCTTTGTGAGACCTTCCCCAGATAACAGGAGCCAGACTTAATGAACTCTGTGCGCCAACGGGTGACGAAGAGGATTGTGAACTGTGCTTTCTGGTTTGGACTTTTGAACTGTGCCTTGTTCAAGAAACTTTCAGTAAACCTCAGTCTGTGGTTCTGCTTCTGGGTTCTCATCTGGTTGGTTGCATATATAAATAAATTTGATTTTGGATTCATTTTAAATTTTCAATATCAAATTCAACTGTTTGCTCTTTACGAAGCACGTAGTCATCACAATTTGGACCTCAGTAAAGTCACTCAGTTCGTTCTTTACATTTCTGATTATGCTGCTTCCATTACATCAAGTATGGGGACACAATGCTCACTTGCTGCTTATATACAGCACACACTGAAAGGTGCCAGTTTAAGGTTTTAATCAATGCTATTACTACTTCACCTGTCAGTGGTTGTGACTTTATGACTGATCTGTGAATTTTTCCTGTTGTAGTAACTTTGAATGAGCAGAATTTTTATTTTTATTTTTATATTGGCAAGGGTTCACAAGGCACAAAGTCAAAAGCCTTTCAGCATTTAATTGGACTTTGTCTTTGTATCCTTGCAATATATCACAAATAAGCAAGATATAAAGTCATTAGGGCTACTTTAATTAGGCAAACAATATCAGCAAACAGTACTTGCTCCTGGTCCAAAGTTAGAGCATGTGTATTTGTATTCATATATTAAGCTGTCAGCATATGGATAGTGAAAAATTACCCAGGGGAAACTATTTCTACTCATCACTTAATATGAAAGTTTTTCCAAATAGGTTGTAGATTAAATCACTTAAATTCTGGAGTCAAATACAACAGACAATCTCTTGTTATCGCAAAGTACAAACAGAAACCTCCATGAAGCAGTGACACTGTCAACCAATTCCCGGGGAATGGATCCATCTGTCTGCCATCTGCCACCGATCAGGTAATTGGTCCACTCATACTGGTTGGTAATGCTAATGTACAATGTGCTGCAGAGGAAAATCATGTCAATGTGGAGGCTTCAATGGAAGTGTAACAGTTCGCAAAAATGGAGGGAATTTGGCTGGAAGAGCCTCATAAGATATTTTACAACACCTTCCCCAAAATCTCACTATAATAACAACTCTTCTCTCTGCGGGAGGAACTGTGGAAATCAAAAGGCGAACCACTACCATGTTTTCTGGGACTGCCCTGTTCTGTGAAACTACTGGAAATAAATACATCATGTCTTGCAGGATATTTTTGTATGTGAAATACCCTTTGAGAGTAAGACTATGTTGCATGGACATATACCTCAAAAATGTCCGAAAAGGGATAAACATTTAATAGTTATCTTGTTGGTGGCCTGTAAAAAGACTATTACTTGGAAATGGTTATCACAGGAGGTTCCAACCTTAGATATATAGATGGACATTACAATGGATATTTATAAAATGGAAAAAATAATGGCTTTTATCAACTATAAATTTGGGAAATTTACTTCATATTGGGAAAAATTGGTCAAATATGTTATGCTTAAAAGACCTGATTTCATTTTCATAAATTAATGACTGTGATATAAGAGAAAACCACTCCCTACAGTTCAAGGTTTTCCTCTTGTTTTGATATGTTCAGATTTTTTTCTTGTTTTTTTTTTTTTCTTGTTTTTCGGTTTCTCTTTTTTAGTTTTGAGGTGTTTTTGTTTCAACAATAAATGAAAATTTTCCTGATATTTAGGACAGGCAACAAATACGATAAGAATGTTTACATGATCTGTAAGTGAATGTCTGTTTCTGAATGTCAACAAAAACTAAATTAAAAAAAAAAAAAAAAAAAGAAAATCATGTCAAATAATGTATTAAAAACCATGATGGACATAACCGGTCGTTTGGAAAAAAAAGACCCCAAGAAAACTTTCAAAATACAAATGAATCAGGGATCTAAAAGGGATTCGACATAAATCACAAAAGAAAGCTTTCTAAGACTGGGCATGCAAGTCAACACAGATGTGCATAATCTGTTCGAAGTGCAAACCCAAAAATATAATGAGCGAGCAAGTCAAAGCTTAACTGCATATAGAGTTTAATTGCCTCGACCCCCTTGAGAGCATTTCTGGCAAAACAGAGCAAAGTTTCTGCCAGTAAAGCTGGAGGATTTACCCATGAGCACAAACAAAAAAATAAATAAAGTTCAACTCAAATTAGTGTAGCTTGTACTCATATATTACATTAAACTCATATTAATGCTGCTCTTCAAACAAACAGTAATGCGACAATAGTTTCTGAAGTGTGTCGAGGAACAGGTTTTGCTTTGTTGGGGTTTTTTGTTGAATTTTCTATTTAGAAGCAGGGTGTGATTTGGGTTTTTTTGGTCGAACAGTGGGGGCACTGCAGTTATATAAGTGGGGGTGTGATCTGTAACTAACGTACAAACGCTGGTGTGAAACAAAAGTGAAAGTTTACACACTTTCAACGTCCAACTCCCAGGTCCTATTCTTCTATTATTATTACAACCTGCCTGTTATTTCACCCCCCCAAGGATGAAATTCATTGGTCAGATGTAGGGATGTAAAAACCAGAGGGGAGAGGTGACCCCCCCCCATCCCCTAAAAACAAATCGCACCCTGCATACACAGTAAAAAATGCAGTGTTAATATTTCAGAGTCAAACTATTTTAACCCAGATAGAGTATTTATAGCTCTATGGAGAGTAAAGCAGCTCTAACAGTAGAGTTAAAAGTCAGTGTAAAGTTCTGCACAGATGCAGTGTCAAATTCAACTCAGAGTAATGATTAGTGCCAGTCTGCTGCATTGCATTGTGGGTACTGGACATTTTTTCTCATTATATTCTATTTTATGTGCACGGACTCAAGGGGGTTTAGTGTTAATGTTTATTTAGGTTCATTTGTCTCTTTTACAACATTTATTGTCCTTTATGTTTTTTTTTTTGTTTTTTTTTTGTATTAATGTGACACCATTAGTCAAACCTGTAGCAGAACAAAACCAAACCTGACTGTCACCATAAAGCTTTTGTTGTCTTACAAGTGGGGAGGACTTTCCCCAAAGTAAAAGCATGTTCTAGGGTGATTAGAACCCAGAGAGTGAACTTATGTACTTTTTACGCCCCATACCTTGGACACCCCTGCAATTCTACACTGCTTCAATATTAGCATAGAGTGTAAACTAATGAAGAAAATAACACTGCAGAGAAAAAAAAAAAACTAGTCATTTTATAACTAAATCTGGAGTAAAAATAGCTCTATAAAGTGTAATCATATTACTATAGTGGTGTGAAAGCACCACAGTGTTAAATATTTTTACACATTTCATTGTTAATTTTGACGCTGAATTGAGTAGAATTAACTGAAAATTTAACACTGGCCATAGAGTAAATTTTAGTCTAATTTTGAGTGGGACCAAATGTTATCTGAAAGAGTTCAATTCAACTCTGAGAGTTAAATTGACACTGTTTTTTACTGCTTAGAAGCCTCCAATTATCAAGCCCAAATTCAGACTGAGGACCCAGATGCAGATATTCAACGGAGACAGAATGGAAGGAATAACAATTTATTGTGAAGACACAATAGAATAATATGACAATATAATTCTTGATCTTCAAAGGGAAATCCAAAATCATGGTAAGGTTCGGGCTGAAGGTCGGAAACCGGGAAAAGCAGTCCAAAAGGGGCGACGGTATCAAAGGGAACAGGCTGGCTCTAGTGGAAGACACGCACAAGTCAAAAACCGGAAAAACACACAAGGCAACAGCACAAAAGGGAGAGACAAAACCAAATACCGTAAGCAAGCAGTTCAGAGTCCAGATATCCGTCAGGAGAGAAGCAGAAGTACAGAGAGGGCTAAGGCTGGATCGGAGGTCCAAAAAACTAGTGAGGGTCAAAACAGGGCACTGGCAGATCTCATAGGTCACAAGGCAAAACAGGTCAGTACACAATAGAACAAACAAGACTAGGAAAACTGCTGGGACATGATCAACAGGAGAAGAACAACAAACTGGCACCAGAGTGAGGACAGGACAGGGTTTAAATACACAGACAGGTGATCAGGAGATAGAGGACAGCTGTGAGAATCAGAGCAGGTGCAGGTGATCACCTGAGCAGAGAACAGGAAGTCAAGACAGAGAAAACCCAAAGAAACAAAGCCCAACAAAATAAAACAGGAAGTAGCTAAAAACAGGGAGAAAGCACATTACCGTCTGAGCCCAGACCTGACACCAACCACTTATTTCCCACTAAAGTGGATTGTCCAGGTGACCTGAGCAGCCAGGGTTACATATGGACCCAAACCCATCCTCGCTGAAGAGTAAAGGTGCAGGCAAAGTCTTTTTCAACAACAGTTTTCAGTCCAAACCATTAAATTTGTAGCTCTGCTGCTTCTCACTGAACAAAAATTAGGTTTCACTTCTAATCAATATATGTTGTTTTACCACAGCGGAGAGTTCAGTCAGTGAGATTTCAGGGAAAACATGAAACTGTGGTCCTTTTTTTGACAAGAGCTTTCTGTACATAATGGCAGAAAACTGGCTGTGGGCAATTCTGCTGCCAAGAAACCATATATTGTTTTTCAGTTCTTGGACACATAAGTTCCCTGTCTGAGCGACTATGTAATTATGTTAAACTGTCACCTTACGCTCGTATGTCAGTCAAGTCAAGTTGCAATTTGTTCACATCCAAGTCCGTTCAGATTAAGGCTTTACAAATCAACTAAGATAGAATGTCTCCGTCTTTTGACACGTATGATTCACAGGGAGCAATTACCAGTGAGATTTTTCCAGAGCATGGTGTGAAACAATGGTATAGTGGAGAATTTAATAATGTTGCAGTGACTTTAGTATATGATCTGTGGAGAGAGAGGATATGGTTTGTGCCAAAAATAAAGAAACACTCATGTTATTTTGTTGTGTTCCAGATCTTTGTGGAACATGGACATGTAGGCAGTGACAGTGTTCTTCCAGCCCATAATGGTGTCGTGCAGAGAGGATGGAACACAGTAAAAACGGAGCCACCCTGGTACACGGCTGTCTCTTGTCTCTTCGGTTTATAGCAGCGGTGTCTGCCTGCAAGACAACACTCTGGGATGAAGCAAATATACAACAGGAGGACACTGAGCTGCAGGTACATTCGCTCAGACTGTGGCTGTGTGAAGGTGTATGTGTGTTCGTTTGTGCTTTACAGCATAAGCTCAGAAAAGCATCCTCTTCATCTGTTCCACTGTGTTCCTGTTTACACATACAGTACTTCCTCCTCATTCAGTCTGGAGCTCACTCAACCACTGTTGGATATCAATCAATCAAGCTTTATTTATATAGCACTTTTCAAACCAGAATTTGCCTCCCAAAGTGTTTCACACAGAAAAAAAGAAAAGACAGAACAAATGATAATAGTATTAATAGTAATAATAATAATGATAATAATAATAAAAACACGTCCCTACCATCCCTTGAATCGACCCGTTCCTCCACACAAACACACACAGCTTGATAAAATGGCTTGGCACTGAGATTAAGGGTAAAAGGATAGGATATAAAGTCTAAATCACAGCTCAAGGAGTAGTCCTGGGCAGATTGATCCAAACTTCGATAGTACCGATAGCGGGCCAGTATCGGTATCAGATCGATACTAACATGGTGAAATCGATACTTTTGTTTTACTTTACTTCAGGCAGTTCAGGTGTGCCCCGCCCACCTGCACATGGACGACACATGCTCAGACTGAGACACAGAGCAGAAGAATGGAATGGAAGAGCAGCACCATCTGGTTCTATTTTCAGGCCAAAAATGAGACAAAAGCAAGGTGAATACTTTATTTAAATAAATAAAAAAAAAAAGGCTATGAGGTACAGATAATTTTAATTAAACTCTTGTATTGCAGTGTCTCAACAGTACTTGTAAAGAAAAAAAATTATTAGTTTTCCAGTGATCCTTTTCTGCACTTTAATTTAAGAAAAAAAATTCCAGACATAACAATGTATGAGGGAATTGTTTTTTGTTTTTTTACTGTTCTATTGTTTCTGAAAAACAAAAAATGTATTTTGATAATAAAGTATCTATTTACCGTTATGTCCCAGCCCAGGGGTTCAGCAGGACGGACATAACATGCTCAATTCGTTCAACACCAACTCCCAAGTTACAAAATACCAGACCAAAAACAAAAGTAAATTTCACAATATTTATTATTAAACAACTAGAGGAGGTTAGGAGAGGGTAGGGCTAAAACGACAAACAAAAGTTCTTCTTCAAAAAGGTAAAAAATAAATACTCTTCTCAAAACAAAACAGGAAATACAATATTCTAATGTAATCTCTCTAACGAAAAACAGGAGAAAAAGTCAAACTAAAAGAGCCGCCCTCTCCTACAAATACAAAACACACTATCAAAACTAACATCAAAACACTAAATTAGATATTTACAAATTCTCACAAACTAATTCACAATGTCTGAAAGTGAAGCAGACAGGAACGGGTGGGCAGAGAGAGAGAGAGAGAGAGAGAGAGAGAGAGAGAGAGAGAGAGAGCGAGAGAGAGCGAGAGAGAGC
>JAQQZY010000008.1:25103748-25115776 GCA_030068375.1 Ostorhinchus rueppellii
CCATACCTGGATCATGTGACATTGGCTCAAAATGGCTGTGGAGCACATGTAAAGCACAGAATGAGAACTCCTCAGAAGAAACCTGCTCTTTTGATCCCTTCTGAAAGTATAACATCAGTATAAAATACACGTAATCATTAACTAAAACGTTCTTAGTTTGTTCATAACTTTATTAAGAACAGCTCTGGTGGACATAGAACTTCCTGATTTAGATCAGAAGTGAAACCTGTAAAGGCACCAGGTCTGATGTTGGACTAGAGCTTGTTGACCAGGGGACACTTCCATACCTCAGAATCAGAAAGTTCTATGTCCATGTTTAACTTCTTCTATCTCTAAGCCTATGGAAATGTAGAACATGTAAACACCATGTTTAGGGTACCTTCCACACAAAAGGTGACTGATAACTGTAAATATCACAGATCAGACAGGGGACATTTTCAAACGCTTTACTCAAAATGAGGGAAAGTGGACATAGAAGCAGCTGATTCTCAAAGGACGAAGCACCTTAATAAGCAAACTGGTCAATCTAAATCTGCATTTCAGTTCCATGTAGCTAAACTGTGGAACAGCCTTCCTGAGGATATGAGACAGACCTCTACTCTGACAGGGTTTAAGTCCAGGCTGAAAACAGCTCTGTTCAACTGTGCAAAGAACAACTGAAAGGGTTCTACCTGCACTATTCTCTTTTACTTTTTGTTGTTGTTATTTATGTTTTATTGATTATGTTGTAATTGTGTGTTTTTAACTTACGTGTTTTCCAACTTTATAAAGCACTGTGTTTGTCCTGTGTATGAATTGTGCGAAACTAATACATTTGCCTTACCTAAATCTAAAAGGTGTGAGGGTTTGTCTGTCTGCACAGCATTGTGTTGACATTCTCCCTAAAGCCTTAGAAAGTCTTAAAAAGTATCAAATTTAGAAATGCTGTTTTCCAGACTTTGAAGAGTCTGGAATTTAGTGTGTAAGTCTTAATAAAGTATAGAAAACAGTTTCTCTTATTGTGGAATTTTAGAGTATGCTTAAAGGCACGCCATCTTGTAAGATAAGAAATACATGAAGAAAGTGTAACCGGGTTAAAAATACACTTGTATTAATATTTTATTTTTTTTCTACGTGTTTTTATGTTACTTATGTAAATGTTATCGTTTTGGTATTTTATTTTGAAAAACCGGAAGTGCTACCGAGTGGGTTATCTGTGATGGCTTCACTTCCTTCTTCACGGCGCCGTAAAATACTGATGAGGGTAAGTTATCTGTCGGTGAAAAAGAGTTTTTAGTATTATTATTATTATAAATTTAACCCACTGTGTTTGTCGAAAGGCCAATATTCGTTGATAAGTAGTAATGTCGTGATGTTATGGACGTATTTTTTCATTTGAACTTTTTCGCTAATTTTCAGTTTTATTAGCTTTTGTGAAGTTTGTTAAAAACTGCAGTAAGCTAGCTGCTACGTTTCTGTTCCAACATGGATAAAACTTCAATGTGAAAAAATGAACAGCCATTTTACAGTGCTGTTTGTATTTTGTAAGGAATCAGGGAATATGTTTTATTGTATTTTATTTTTATTTTACATGCCAAACAGTTTATTTGTGCATTGAATGTGATATTAATCGCATCCACTGCACCCCAAATGTAATTGTATAACATTTTTATTGGTTATATTTGTTCAGAATATATACAATATTCACATGCTTTATACTCTCTGTAATGCGTGTGTAATATCATACCATAGATAGTATTTGATAAAAATATTAGCTCTCTCCCTTCCACATAGTGTGTAGAAATACTGATGAGGATAAAAGTGACCAATTCCAGGCTGAGTCTTGCTTTTTAATGGTTTGCTGAAGAGTTCACAGCTGTTAGAAATGCATCTAAAAAACACGATATGGTTTAACTGGTCAGTACTGGAATGATTTTAGTGAAACGTGTGAGATATCCATGCCCTTTTATGATATTCAGGTTTTGAAAACATTTCAGTCAGCGAAACATAATTTACTGCAAATTACACATTCATTCATTCATTGATTCATTGATTAAAATGAACTTTTCTACTACATACTGCAACTAAAAAAGTAGGCACTCAGATATAAAAGTACATCAAATCTAAATCTTATGGAATTAAATAGCAGTTTTGAAAATGTCTGGACTTTTTCTTTGTATAAAGAGTAAACACTCTATAAATGTGAGTATAATCCATGTAATTAAGAGGAACAATGTCTTTTGGTGGCGTAACAACATCTACTTTGGGGCGAAGGCAAGGGCAGGGTAACATCTGGTAAAAAAAAAAAAAATTAATTACAATAATCTACATCAAACTTTTATTTCTGGGTAGGTAATTACTAATATTTTCAGGAAAATGTATTTTGAAAAAAAAAAAGTGAATACAAATTTGGAGGAGTTTTATAAGTGTTAATGTTTGGAAAGTGACAACGTTTACTGCTGTCATTCGGGGTTCATCTTATAAACTCATAAACTAAATTTATTCCAAATACATTAATATTTGACTATTATGTTATTTAGGTCATATTTTAAGCACAGTGTTTAAAATTAATGAATGCATATGTCTATGCAAAATACATCAGAATATAATGTTAATATTTGTATGCTGTAAAAAATATATGATAATTGAAATTAAAAATGTTTAATTTTCTATTTACTTTTGCTGTCCATGTGACGCTGCCATTTGTCAAAACTCTTTCTCTTTAGGTATGATCAAATATGTTTTTTCTTTCACAAATTACTGGGTTGTAAAATAGAGGGTTTAAGGCATACACTGAATACACTTTAGGATGAAAATGTCAGAGGAACTTCACTTTTGAGAACTTTGCAATTCTTGCAAAAAAAAAATAGATGTTGATTTTTTTTGTCCATCTGTGATGCAGTAGTTTTTGATATTTTTCATTTACAAATATGTGACACTAAATTTTGCCCTTTGAGTATGTTTTAGATGGCATTTAGCCCTTTCATGTTATGTGTAATATTTGTCTTAAACTTGTTTGGTTCAAAAGTTGTGAATCAAACAATACTGGGCTGTCCATCTGTGACGCTCTTGACCTCACCCTATAGATTTTACAATCCAGCTATATATTTTTATGCCACCCAAAGTGTGGTGGCTGGTGGTTGTGATGGTTTAGCATTTAATTTGTGTCTTTGTGGCTTTTTGCCAGCACAATTATTGGTAGGTCTTTGAAGCCACTACAGTATTGTCATGGCTGTGCTACCAGACCAAACCCAGAGAGCTGTATATTCGTATGTGACAGGTGAAAAAGAAGTATGAAAAGCTACAGCATCTTTACATTTTCCCCTGAGGATCAATCGAAGTCTTTTTCTGTAGTCAGATGACTATCTGCATGATTCTATGTGTGTCTGTCTTACGTTGCTATCGCATTGCAAACACAAGTGTGCACACAAAGATAAAGTCACAACAGGGTGAAAGGAACTGTGTGTGGTTTTTACTAAATCCATCTTAAAGGTTGTTTTACACTGCGCAGTACACTGTTAAATTGATTTGATCTAGGCTGGATTTACTGAGGCTCAGTCGACCAAACTGTCTGATTAACATAATAGTCAAAGTATCAGCGGTGCAAAACTCCAAAATTTCATTCAGTCTTTTTTGTCTTATTCCTTTTGTGTTTTGTCCCAACTTTCCCACTTTGCGTCTGTCATTTCCTGCATCAACTCAACTCTTTTAAAATCATGTTTTATAAACATAGTAAATGTATTTAATAAAGATATAGTGGACATACAATATGAGAAAAAAAAAGAAAAACAGGAAACAAAAATAAAATATGTGCATAAATAGAAGTGATGCTCACAGTCTGTACTTCTAAGGTGCCAGTTTTCACAGATGCTGCATTTTGGCTTCAGGTTTCTGATTTAATTTCGGTGCATTCAGACAAATACGACTTTAAATAAACAATTGTTTGGAGTAAAAATAAAGACAGCACTCACGAAACATGCTTCTTGTGCCATATTAAAGGGTTTCTACATGTTTTTTTGGAAAACCTGAGCAGTAACAACAACCGACATTTAAAACAGTAGCAAAAATATAGTGAGAGTTTCGTGACAAAATTAGAATAACAGATGAGAATGAGAAATATGAATAAGAAATAAGTAGAGAGTGCAAAGAATTCATGTAGCCTCACAGAAATATTTACAGTTAAAAGTTTATGATAAGTAATGTTTTTGTAAAATTAGATTATCTACAGGTTTGGGACTAAATAAATGTTTGCCAATTTTAAAGTAATTAAAAAAGTAAATCATTTTACCTAATGTTAAGATAGTGTTTTGTGTGAAAATTAATTATAAATTTCGTTTATCAATTTCAATTGTTCAGATGTTGAAAAATGTTAAATATTAATGTTTTAAAAATGAGAGTATAAAACAAGATTATTAAATAAATGTTGACTATAATCATGAGAAAATGTGAACTGTTCGTAGAAAAATTCAAGTAGTTAATTCAGAGCACAAAAAAATCATTAAGGTGGTCACATTGACATCAAAATAATAATAATTAAAAAAAATATTGTTGGGTAAATTAATGAATAAACAAAAAACAACAAGTAAACGCCACAAATCTAAAGTTTACTGTATAAATGTGTCGACAGGGTTGAACTTAAAATTCAAGGAGTAGAAATGAATTTGTGATTAAGCTCAAAATTTTTTACTTGGAATAATAAAAACAGAATCAAACACGTTGATGTTGAGTATTTGGTTTGATATTCCATCTGTGCTCCCTCCTCCTCTTCCTCTTCCTCCTCCTCCCAGCCGGTCCTGATGCTGTGGAGTGGGCGGGGCTGAGTGGGTGAGTGATGGCTCTGATCCGTCTGGGACTCTCGCTTCTCGCTGGTAACTGCCTCGTCTGTCGCTGCAGCGCCGTCTCCCCCCCTCCCCTCCTCCTGCTCTCATTATCTTTATCGGTACACACACCTCCAGTCCCTCTTTTCTCCCGTTTTCTATATGCATTCTACATCTTTACTCTCTCCCCTCCCTGCTAACGGAGGTGGGCACGCTTCCCAGTGCTGGTGCATCTAGCAGGTGCAGCCTCTTTCTCCCTCCCTCTCTCTCTCTCTTTCTCTCTCTCTCTCGCTCTCTCTCTCTCTCCTTCCTTGCTCGCCCGTGTGCACACTCTGCCTGCATTTTTTCCCCCCTCTTATTCGTTCTCTGTCTCTCAGCAGCGGCAGCTCAGGGAGGCAGCTGTATATGTGTGTGTCTGCGTTACAATCGCCACACGTTCAAGGCAGCTGCATCGTCGGATGTTGCTAACCCCACGGGGGGTGAGGGAGCCTCTGCTGCTGCGATTGGAAGTTCTCATCCCGGTGCGGGGCATCCATCTCTAATCTTCTCCAAAAGAAGCATCCTGGAAAAAAAAAAAAAAGGGACGAGCAGAGGATCCCGGCAACCCAGCCAGCAAATCACAGGCTGACCTGAAAGAGCAGGAGGCTTTGGGCAGACTGAGGAAGAACAACAACTCTGAAAAGAAATTTGAGAACAAAATACAAAAAAAAACAGTTGGACATATCCAAACATCTCAGCCTCCTGTTTGTTTTTATGCTTGAGTCTCTTTCTATCACTTTCTGCATCAAATCATTTTCATCCACTCCCTCCTCTTCTCCTTCTTTGCCCTCATGCTTCATCCATCTGTGGTGGAATGTTTCCTGCAAATACAAGAGGAGAAGCTTTGTGAGCGCTTGGTGCAGTATTAACGGACAGTATACTGAGACAGCAGGGCGCTGAGCGGACAGACTGGGGGAAATCTGATCCACAGCCGGCTGGAGAAGGAGCAGGATCACGCGTCACAGTTGCAGATTTATCCGCCCTGTGATACCACTGCGCGACAACACCCCTCATTCTTTCTTTTTTTTTTTTTCTTTCTTAACCCTCTCCCTCTTTCCATCTTTGCCTGAAGTGTTGCTTTTTTGACTCGATCCGGAAAATGTATTGGAATCTACTGGTATATTTTTAGCTTCACTGGAATTAAGAGCGCATATCACGGGAAGCAAAGGACTCAAAGTGGCACAAGAGAATATCTCAAGAGAAAGGAGAGGCTGATTGAAAAGCAAAGGGGCGACAAAGATAGTGGATAATCAATCCTTGGAGAGTGTTCGACAGACGCATAAACGACAGATCTTTCGCGCTTGCTCTCAGTTACGAAAGATTTGGGGAGCTGAGGGAAGCTGACTCGGCGAAAGCCGTTGGAAGGGGCTGCATCGTGCAACATTTTTTGTTTCTTTTTTTTTAGATTTCAGGTCCTGCACAGGGTGGGGAAGCAACAAGACCCACCCTTCAAGTTTTGCTCCCCCCTCGTAAGACTACCCCACTGTCCCATTGTGGATTTGTACCAGGAGGGGGACAAATATGCATGCTGAGTAAAAGTAGCTGTGGATTGTCTTTTGCTGCAATGCCATCTGAACACTGATGCAACTGATTCTTCACATGCACAAATGTAAAGCTGTTCCTTCCCACCCATCTCTCCCTCCCGTCTCTCTCTTTGTCCTTCTTTCTCGCTGTTAGAGGCTTCTTCCTCTCCTCTGGTTTTCCCTTCTACTTGAAGTTTACTGTTGCTCCAGTTGGACATCGGGAGCTGTGCAGGACTAAACACGGACTAATCGGCTGATTATCCGTCTACGCTAGCTCTCCCATCTCTCACTGGGTGTCTTTGAGTGTGTGTGTGCTTGCAAGCGTGTTTGTGACTGGGTGTCTGCATGTACATTCTGCACCCCTCCCCACCTCTTTATCCTTGGATTATATATTTGTGTACATATTAACAAGGTTCTGTGGGCTCCTTTTTTTATCCATTTCTTCACCATTCCCTCTTGTCTCTTCTCAATGTCCGGCATTGTCTGGAATGTTTCTGCCATGTGCTACCGATGCCAATCCCAGGGTTAACCCCCAATGAGCCATAAAGGACGGCAGGGAAGGATGAGCGAGTGTTCTGGGGCAGCTGTATCCGGGGCAGTGATCCTGGAGGAACCCGAGGCTGCAGGTGCTTCTGGAGGCCGTGGCGAGGGACAGGCTCAGGATCAGGGCCCCCTTCGCTGTGCATTTTGGCCTCGCCAGCAGACATGGCTGTGTGTGGTCCCCTTGCTTATCGGTTTCATCGGCCTTGGATTGAGCCTGATGCTGCTCAAGTGGATTGTCGTTGGGACAGTACGGGATTACGTGCCAACAGACCTGGTGGATGCTAATCGAATAGGCCAGGATCCTATATTCCTTTCTAAGCCAAGTGGGATTCCCAAAAGCCCTGATACTACTACTACCACCACAACTATTACTACAGTTGATGGAGGAAACCCCACAGCTAGAACTGTAACTGTGGCAAAAGGTAGAACTCGTTTCAGCGCTACCACCACGGCTGTAAATGCCAGAGGGGGAGGAGCCTTCGGTAGCCAAGTAACCCCTCGAAATCCTGTGAATCGTAACGGACGTGGACCTGCAGGTTTTACTACAACCACCGTGGCGCCCCGGACCATCTTCACTATTGGAGCAGGAACTTCTACACCTTCACCGTCTAATCCAACGGTACTCCATGACTCTACACAGATGTGGACCCCAGAACAAACTACTACTGAGACAGTCTCCACCACGCTCACCACGCGCACTCACAGCCACCGTAAAACACGTAAGTCGCTCCAATCTTTATGCTTTTGGCTTGAAAATCGGATGAAACATACAACTTTGGCGGTGAGTTCTTGAGCTGGCTTTGTTGCACAGGTTGACATTCTGCAGGTTCGTTGCCTCTAGCCTTTGGGCCTGTGTGTCAAAGATTTGACCTCATGACAGACTAGAAATTAGGTTAATTTTCGAACACTTTGGGGTCTTGATAAAACAACTGTCACATACTACAGTCTATTTTTGTCATGGTTTGTTTGACACTTATGGAGGTCAAGAATTGTATAAGAGTGATCAATAGCATTGATTAATACTGTGAGGCTATTTGAGCCATTGGAGAATTCAATAATCAATCATTGAGCTGTGAGTGGATTGAAACTGTAACAGTACTGGAGTTAGAGTTAAGAACTATCTGACTTCCTTGTCAGCAACATGGAACTGCTGCAAAATGGAGGTGCATGAAGAAAGTCATAACTTTAGGCTTAAAATAAGGTGGACTGGAGGCCATTAGCAAGACTTTGAGTTGTTTTGTCACAGATATTTACTTTGATTTTTCAGTTCATAAAGATATGAATGATATGACAGTTTTTTCAGTGTTCTGTATCGTTACGATGAAGGTGATTGGGCTTGAGTTGAATCTGAGGGATGACTGGAAATGTGACTAAAAGAACTCTAAGAGTCCCTGCTGTAGAGTAGTGGTGTTTGTTGCAGTCCCAACAAGACTCAAATGGAACCTGTGTTTAGGCTCAACAGGAATGATGAATTGTATTGGATAAGATTGTTTGGTGGAAATGACTGTGAATATTGCAAAGTATGTGAAAAAGATGTACGAAACTTACCTTATATTATCCACCAGGTCACCAGTTTACAGGTTAAAGTTACATTTCAGCCAAGACATGATAAACACATAACGTGTTTGCATTGTAGCCTTACAGTTCATGGAACTTGACCTTAGGGTTTCAAGAAGAGGGTACATTTTAAGAACACTCATGATGCACCTACATGTTGAACCACTGGTGTTTGTCTTAGAAAGACTTGCATGTAAAATATAATGAATGCTGATTCTTCTTCCTTTTTTTTTTTTTTACCACGTCTGTCCTTGACTCCAGTCATGCTGCATGCATGTATAGTATCGATTTGTGCTGCAAGGGGATTTCTTGCAACAATCAATGCACACACACAGACACCAGCTTCCTCCATGATAAATCTCTCTGATCTCAAAATGGTGTCACATATCTGCTGGACTTCCCTCCATGCCTCTGATCCACGGGCCGACATGGCCATAGTGATACGAGTGGGTAAATAACAGGCTTGCCACCTTGTTTTTTTTATTATTTTTTTTTTTCATGTCTGCAGTGCAGAAAGCTTTGAGGCTTTGAAGAAAATCAGATGAAGCAGGTGATTCAGAAGGAGGCACTTTGTTGTTAATCGTGTCTTGCAGATTCATTTACCTTTACAATTATGGTCACATTACTGAGGATGAGTTCATGCAATAACTTCATTAGAACGATGTATTTATTGTATGTTATGAATGAATTGATGCTGATGTAAGTGATGCTGGAATGTGTGATTCACATGATACCACCAGAAGCCAGGTATTTAATAACTGATCAACAAAATCACTTCCTTGCACCTGCTGTGGCTTCTGTCTGTTGGACTGCATAGGTGTGTCTGCTTCTTTTGTGCTCGTGATAATGAAAATGTCCCCGTATTACTCCAGGGACCAGGGAGTGTTCCCTGTGATAATTAGAAACATAGGGGGAAATTTGTATCATTTTATTACCAAGAGAAAAATGGGAGTAATTTATCATTGTCCATTCTTTTATTAATTAGGCATAAAAAAAAAGAATGCCATTTCTCCAGTAACTGCTCATGAAAGCCATTAAGCCTCTTTGATAGATATCCCAGGGAAAATGTCACTCCTTCGTCAGCTCAGCTGGGAAAGTTCTGCCGCCACAGAATAGCAAACCAGTTCGATAATCCTAAACACTCTTTACCCTCCCACTCCTTCTATTCTCCAACCCACATGCTGCTTTCATTTGAAAAGGCCATCATTTTCACATTAACTATCCATTATGTATCAATGTGTTATGCAGTATTACTGAATTGCTTGTGTTGGCTGGAACTCAGGCTCTAATAGAATTCTATTTAATTTAAGTATAGTGGCCATCTGTGAGCTCTTATTGATGCTGTTCCCGTCTTTGTGGGTCTCAAAATTAAGATGGACATAGATAGAATATAGTATCTCATATTGGAATATGGTACAGCTTATTATTATTATTATTATTATTATTATTATTATTATTATTATTATTATTATTATTATTATTATTTTCCCAACTTTTTGTTTTTCCCACTTATAAGTCATGGTCACTCATTAATAAGTGGTTTAATCCATCGGGACCCAAACAGCAACTGGTGACACAAAGCATCTACTGATCTAAGCTGTTTAATACCTATTGATCCACTAATTCTATCTGTGCATTTAAATAATTGGTCTAAAATGCAGTTTGTCATCTTTTCATGGTCATCAGATATGACCCATTTGGATGTTCAGAGGCTCTGTAGTGAACATGGAAACACCATCACCTTCTGCAACATTAATTCACCAATAAAACCCATGGAGTTTGATAAATGACAGTGGATGGAGACACTTGTTTTTACATTCAGTTAGCAATATCTTTGCTGAAAAAGTCACTTTTTCTTCATTTCCCTCTATTTTGAAATAATTAACATTAGATTTACTCTGAGTTTTCATGAACATGTACGTGATCTGTGAATTAAATATAAGAAAATACTAGATTTACACCAAAAAAAGGCAAAATACAGAGTATAATAATATTAAAAAAAAAAAAAGAAAAGGTGATAAATCAGTTAAGAAAGGTCAAAACCGAGAAAAATTCATTTGGGAACTACCATAAAAGTAGCACAAGGTCTTTAAAGGGTTATTGTCCGGACTGATTTAACAGAGCACATAGATAAACATGCGCATCTGTGTATTTACACATTGTTAATTAAGCCAAGAAAAACAAAGGTATTTAAATCAAGACACATTCTATAAATTTCTTATACTTAGCCAAAAAGCTATTTCGTCTGTAATCCCCTGACAGCTATAATATAGTCAGCTGAATAGGAATCTAAAATTAAAACTCTTTATTTAAAATGGGACATGAGCATTCAGAGGAAAATAAAGACAGAATTATTAATGTGGTTTAAAATAAGTCCAGATGACTCAATATAGTAATGAGTAATTCCCTAGAAAGGTTTATTTATTTATGAATAGGCTTGGGCTGGTGTTTGTTTTTATGATCTGTCCCACATAATAATGGAAAACAGGCGAAGTCTGTGATGGTCCGAGTCAGCCTTGTGATGTCTGGTTGTTTCCGTGATGGTCAGGTTCAAGCTTGAGAAGATGCTCTGTTTCCGTCACACGTTTTTGTCTCTGTGATGAGCTACTCAGTGGGATTAGGTTTCAGTCAGACAGCGGCCCTGAAACCTAAATCCAGATTAACAGCCCGGCCCATCTCGTCTTGACTGTGGAAGCAACAGAATGATATTAGCCCACCTATCAGTCACACACACCGGGCTCACAAAGCCAGCGAACTGCTGAAGGACTGTTTTGATACATCGTCCCCAGCACCTTGTTTTTCATTAAATCATAGATAGGTGACATGTTTAAGAGAACGTTTCCTCTCCGCTATGTTTCCGAAATCCCTTAATGGTGCTTTGAAGAGGCCTGAGAAAACAGTTTATGCTTATATTAACACTGCTGATGTGACAATCACACACAATAAAGCGGTACTTATCGCTGCTGTTTTGCCAACAGCTAGCGTCTCTGCAGTAGAGATGCATCTTTTCTGACTGTTTATGCCATTGAATGCTGAGTCAGACACTTTAACAAAACTTTTCTGTACATTTGGCAAAAGTGATCCTTTGAGCGTACCAAACACAAATGCAGTTAGATAAAAGAAAACTGTCACAGTAAAACAAGATGATTACTGTCTTAACAGGTCCCACCACAGGACACTGGGGAGTAAAATGAGCACATTTATCTCAACGCAAACTGTCTCAGGACAAATAAAGTATACATAGTCAATTTTTCATTGGGATTATTTCACTGACTACAAATGTCAGGTTTTTTTTTGCTCTGAGATGATTTTAGTGGGACATCCAGTTACGGTAGATTGGAAATTTAACCAAAATCAAACAGAAACTACCATGTTGATATCCACCAAGTGTGTATTTTAAAGATAAAGAGTCAAAGGCCGAATCCCAATTCCCCCCTTAACCCTCAATCTCAACTCTCAATCTTAACCCTCAATTTTCACCCCTCAATCTCGGCCCTCAAAACTCAGTGTAAGGGCTATCTTTTGACTTAGAATTGGGACAACCCTTACGTGCAGTAACGTCTTCAGACT
>JAQQZY010000008.1:25115876-25130584 GCA_030068375.1 Ostorhinchus rueppellii
AAGTACGCGATGTATTCTGGGTATCCCTTACTCGCAAGGGTGGTGCTGGAAAATCTCAATATTGAGGGCGATTCAGCTCTTAAACTTCGCCCTCAACTTCATGTTCTTAGAATCGGGACAGCACTTGCCCTTTGCGGGAGCGCGCATTTTTGAGACTGAGGGTTGAGATTGAGGGTTAAGGGGGGAACTGGGATTCGGCCAAAGAATCCAAGTGTTTTATCGTCATATGTACAGTAAATAAACCGGTTTCCCTGTATCATGAAAATCTAACTTGGCCGTCCACACTGAAAGAGAATATAAGATGAAAAAAAAAAAGAAATAGAGTAATTTAAGTGGCGTTTAAGAATGAGCATAAAATATAGAAAATATATACTACCAGTAAATAATAGTAGAACAATATATATTTACATAAATGTGCAATATTTGAGTAATTGTGCAAACTATCAGAGATACATAATATGTTCAATGTTAACCCATGAGGACTTTGTGTTACTTCTGTCAGTTCCCAAATGAGTCCTTCTCTATGTTTAACCTTCTTTATGTGATTTATCACCATTTGTTGTAATATTATCTAATGTACTTTTTGTCTTTTTCAGTGATAATCAGCCATTTTCCTATATTAAATGTACTAATCATGTAAATGTTCATAGAAGTTCAGATTAAAGTTCAGGGTTATTATAACAAAAATAGAGGAAGTGGAGAAAAAAGTGACTTTTTCAGTAAAATATATCATGAACTGAACCAACGTGATATCTTGAATTGTGTACAGATAACACACCACTTTTAATTTCCGTGTGTATGTTCACGTCACATAAAATCACACATGGTTAGCATGATTGGGGCTGGCACGATTAGCAGTAAGGGTTAGGGGTTAGTGTTAAGGGTTACAGATATGTAAACAGGAGATCATAATGTATATTGACACAGCATCAAATGGTGTTGAATAACGGGAAAGGATGAAAATGTACATACAGCACGCCGAATGCAATAAGAACTGGCGTGACATACAACGCGATTTCATGAGATCAGTCTGAACTGAACATAAACCAAGCATCTCCATCTACTGTCATTGATCCAACTCCATTGCTTTTTACTGGTGAATGAGTGTTGTAGAAGATGGCGGTGTTTCCACGTTCACTACAGAGCCTCTGAACGTCCAAATGGGTCATATCTGATGACGATGAAAAGATGCATTTTACACTAATTATTCACTTGTATTGGTAGGATTAGTGGATCAGTTAAACAGGTTATATCAGTAGATGGTTTTGGGTGACAGTGGATGTTCGGGTCTTTATGTGTTAAATATGCAGGACTGTCAGAGATGAACAGTATGAAATATGTGCAGTTATTGAGTATAAGGTGCATAAACAATATCGCGGTACATGCAAGCAATGTAAACAGTCGATATGGTTGACTAAACACAGAAAATAGCAGATGAACCTATTGTGTATTTGTGTCGTACAAGCCTATCCATGTGCATCTCAATCCTGGTGAAGTGTCTCAATATCTGTTTCTTAATGATGACGGAATTGCATGGACTTACAGTTAAACCACCGTGCAGCAAATACGAGCAAATTAACCCTTAAACTATGGCTTTCATCACAGCTGGCTAACACTGAGGGCATCAGTACATGTTTGTGCTGCACTAATCATCTCATGGGGAGAGATTTTAGGTTTTAAATCAGATTTTAGGTTTTAAACCAGATTGTAGAGTTCACAATCTTTACACTTGGATTAGTTCGCTGTGAGCTGCTTAGTAACAAGCCTCTACGGGGGTTTTCGATGAACATGTGTGTGTGTGCACGCATGCTTACGCTCACTGTATAAGCATGGCCGTATGATTGTTTAAGAATTCGTCTTCATGTTCTTCTTTGTACGTGACCCGCCTTTGACTTCCCGTGCAAATCTTCGCCAGTCTGATTGCTTCCTCCCAGTCGAAACGATCTAAGAGATGTTTTACAGCTTCAGGGCAAGTAATATGTGGAAGTGATGATGAACGAATGATATAGAAACACTGCGATTGTTGATACAGTGGCGTTCAGTCAGATTCATTCAGACAAGTTTATTGATCTGAAAAAGAGCAATCCCAAGTCCGCACACGCTACAAAACTAGCATGGTAGCAGATCAACATACAAGGGCGTGACAAGCAACTTTAAAGTCATAAATAAATAAGCAGAGAATCTAACTGAGCACATTTAAAGGGGATGTAATGGTTATTTAAAATGACGACAGCGTGTAGAAGCCTGAAAGCAGAATGAATGAAAAGACTTAGAGGAGCGGTTTGTTCTCCTGAGGGGCACTTTAAACCACCAGCCTGAGGGCGTTGCAGTGAATTCACTGGACAAAACCTCAGTCAGATTGGCTGATCACTCCTTTTTTTTTTTTCTTTCTTTCCGAGTCGGCTTGTTTGTCCCAAAAGCAAAAGCACAAGTCTCTTAGCTGGACTCCAATTATCCCGGAGCAAACTTCCACAACACCCTTTAGGCTATTCTCGAAAAACAGTTGATTAAACCACAACATACATGAAAAGCAGAGAAGTCCAAATAAACGACTGGAGCCAAATGTTCAAAAGAACAAAAAGAGCATGTGAATTTGGGGTGTTTTCTGTCGGATGTTTTGAGTCAATAAAACAGGCTGTAGAGTGCTGTCAGAAGGTGGCAGTGTACACTACATTACATGTAGCTTTAATAAACATAGAAGAGGAAGTAGAGCCTTCCACTGCTGTTTAAAGGCACTTGTTCTTTTATTTATTTATTTTTAATAGATTTACATAATTTGGTCTCTGTATCAGCCTGTGAAACGTAAAACTATTCCTGCAGTTACCTTAAGGATGCTAAATTGAAGATGTTTCCCTACCAACCTTTTCTAATTCTACTAATTACACATATAAGGGCCACAGGGCACTTAACCCCCCATTTGCTCTGTGGGTGCCGGACATGGACAGCCCACTGCTCCTAACATGCATGTGTGTGTGTATGTGTGTATGATGCATGATTTAGTGATGGTTTAAAGGCAGAGGACAGATTTTGGTGTGTGGTGCATGTTTATGTGTGTGACAAACTACTACTGACAAAATAAAGATTCTATTCTATTCTATTCTATTCTATTCTATTCTATTCTATTCTATTCTATTCTATTCTATATAAAGGTCATCACACAGTAATGTCCCATCAGAAAGCAAATTTTAATTGATTACCATTACAATGTTTTTTTTAATATAAAGCAGCTCCTTGTTTCGGATAATCCCTTACGGTCCAACTATTGCAAAAATGAATTTAAAAGTAAAAACGTGGGTCCTTTAGCAACACTAACTGTAAAATTGTCAACACTAATCTGCCAAATTGACTCTAAAATGACCCCGAAATAAGAACTTCCTGGGTTCGAACCTGTCCTGTGCTGATTTGCGGGTGTGTGGGTTCTCTCTGGGTTCTCCTGCCTCCTCCCACCATCCAAAGAGTTTTTTAGGTTATTCGGTGAATCTAAATTGCCCATAGGCCTGAATGTGCGAGTGATTAGTTGTTGGTCTGTATGTCAGCCAGGTGATAAACTTGTAACTCATCCAGGGTGTACACCACCTTCACCAGCAGCAACCCGACCCTAGTGAAGATAAAGCGGGTCCAGAAAATGAATGAATGATTGACAGATATAAATATATGGCGAAAATACAGCAACATGCAATACATGGATGATCAACTTAAAGTGTGGATATTCAATTGTTTCCTCTCCATTGTCACCAAGTGTTTGTTCCTGGAGGATTCTGTTGAGTTTCTGTAAATTCGTTTAACCCCTTTACAGGCAAGTGACTATTTTTAGTCATTTCCGCAATTATTAAATATGGCGTCTCAGTGAGGTCAAGAAGCATGTTAGTTTTTCTAACACTATACAGTAATTTAGAGATTTTATCAAAATGTTGAAGCTGTAAATAGTGAATATGAGTGATTTTTGTCTGTTTATCACCTTATAACAAGTGCTGCTTAAATGTTTTATGGCAAGAAGAGGGAGATGAACACATTAAGGTTGAAATTTCGCCATATAAAGGGTTGAGAGTCTGGTTTAGACCAGCTCTACCTGTAAAGCGTCATGAGATAAATTTGTTTTGATGTGACGCTATATAAACAAATTTGATTGGTTGATTGATTGGGGACAGAAGTCAAATGCAAAAGGGATGTTACAGGACAGATAAATACCAAAGCGTAATTTAATCTAAACATTTTCCAAGTGAAACAAACTGCATTTTTGTTTGTATACCTCTAAATTTCTGTTCTTTTAGAAGCAAATGAACTTGTTTTGAGCTGAAAGATAGCGCTGAACTCCTAATTGACATGTCTGTTTGTGTATTTTCCTATTTTCTTACGTCTTATTCTTTCAGTGATGTGAAAACGTAGAACTCCATGAGCTGTTTTTCATCCTCTTCTTTAATTTACAAAACACATCAGTCTCTAAAGCACTCATGGAGGAGACTCTGCCTGACCACAAACTAAACGCATCAAAATCCTGTCAGCTGATGTCTCGATTAGAGTTTTAATTTGGACTCTGATGGCGTGTGAATAAAGCCTAACGTCACTTTGATTCATTCTGATGAACTGTCTTGCGGTGGGAAGTCGGATGAAATATTAATGATAAGAAAGAGAAACATGTTCAATATGTAGAGGAAAGTGTAAATAATTGAAGATGGCCCTTTGACAAATTATCCCACGCTGAGCAATTCTGCATGCAGGCGCAGTCTTGTCAGTGGATGAAGGTGGAGCACAGAATGAGGTGTTCCCCTCATCATCTTCTCACATTGTATTTTGTTTCTGATAAGTGAAAGGAAATAGAAAGTTGTTATTTTCTGACAATCTCCTTCGCTCTTCTCTTTCCTGTTCTCCCCACCTTCATGTGTAAATTTATCAGCCGGGTCCACATGATGATGGAGTACAAAGTGGTTAAATGCTGCCGCTAACTTCAGAGGAGCTTTTAATAATGAATTCAGGTTTAAGCTGTCTTGATTAGATGAGGGTTGCTCTATTTTATTGGAGCCGGTGGCAGGGAAAGGTAGCGGCTGACGAGACGCAAGAGAAGTTAATTCCTTTTTCTGGGATTCACCTGCCCGGCACCAGCTCTCCAGAGGAGGCTGCCACCTGCTAGCTAACCGCTCCGACATCCTCATTTATTTGGCGGTAGAAGTGGAAAATTAGGTTATAACACTTGCGTTGCAGTGATAGAGCCAATCGTTATCACTTAGCAGCAAGTAATTCACGTATGTCAAGTCTTTACGCTGAAAAACAGAACAGGCTTTTGTGTTTTCATAGCAAAAACACAGATGACATGATCTAAATTAAGTCAAAAACCCGATATTCAGTTGCCAGCTTTAATGCATCCCATAGCTTATAAGAAATGCATATTGATTTTTCTGAGTTATTTAATAAGACAAGCTTCCAAAGAGGCCATAATGCACAGCAGCTCTCCCAAAGCCAACCTTTGGCTCCCTCTTATTAAATCTGTCAGCTGGCCTACAGCTGCAAACCATTTAACAGACCTAAGCAAATAAATATCAGGCTGTTATGAGTTCAACACAGCTACACCAAAACGGCTAATGGTGCAGCCTATAGCTTGGTTGCCATTTGAGAGGAGTGTGGGCTGTGAAAAAATCAGGGCAGTAAACTCTAGTTTCCTAGGTGATATGTGAATGCAGGAATCCTCAGCAGGAAAAAATGTCAGCATTGTGTGTTTTTGTTCCAATTTTTTGGATGGTCTAGTTCTGTGTATTTCTACTTTGGCTTCATGGAACAACTGTCTCTGAACCTGGAGGATGGAAAATCTCAGCTTCGTGATTTGGATCTGATCCATCTCCATTATGTATTTGTCATTTCATTGTGAATATATGCTGGATTTATGGCTCCGGCTACATTCAGACTGCAGGCAAATGAAGCCCAAATCTGATTTTTTTTGCACATATCTGTATCTGATATGTTAAAGACAGTCTGAACAGCACAAATCAGATTTTTTTCAAATCTGACCCAGCCCACTTTCAGATGTGGTCCTAAAATCTGATACATATCTGATATTATCCAATGTAACTTCAGTCTAAATGGCCAGGTCACATTTATCTGACTTTTCCGTCATTGAAAGGTTGCAATTCTGCATCCCAGATGTGTTCTGTAAACACAGTGTGTGTCTGCACAACCACTTATTATATCAGGACCTCTTTTGCACATGTGGATCACTTCAGGGTCGCATTCAGTTCATACTCAAAAGTGGTAGAAGTCACATTTAATGTGTGATATGATGAAGGACACAGAAAAATCAGATTTTACACAAAAATCCAAATTCGGCAGTAAAACCTGCTGTCTGACTGTAACCTATTTATCTGTTTGTCCTTCCGTCCACTCGTCCATCTTATGGACTTAGGATCATGCCCATGAGGTGCAAATGGACAAATTAGAACACAAGCATAATCAATCTTACATCAAAAAATATCACATATATTTCCACACATTATGCAAATATTCATTCATTCATTCATCTTCTATACCCGCTTTATTCTCACTAGGGTCACGGGGGTCACATGGAGCCTATCCCAGTTACTTAAGGGCAAAGGCGGGGTACACCCTGGACAAGTCGCCAGTTCATCACAGAGCTGACATACAGAGACGAACAATCACTCTCACTGAGTTAATATTATAATTATATTTATTTTCTACAAAACAACACATTAGACCATTTGTAAATGGGATCAGTTTCATATATTTGCTCATAGACTTTTACAAAGTTTATTGCAATACTAATAAAAACCTTTATCCTTTATAAGACAAATTAGAATAGTTTATTCATTAGAAATGACCAAATAGGATAATATATAATAGCTTGAAATAAAATTTGCATATAAAAGTTCATTCAGACCACACTTAAAAAGGAATTAGAGGAAGATAAGGAACTTACCAATCTAATGTCTTATGGGTATTTTATGTGTTGGGCGCTTAAATTCTCTCAATAATTGAAGATACGTATATATTAACACACCATCATACCTGTTGATGTAGGACAATATCTTTACATCCTACGAATTATTTCAATGAGGCCGTTAGTGGAAAATATGTCAAAAGACTCATGCACATAAAGGTCATATAAGCCAAATAGTACAGTCTGACCTCTCCGAATTTCATTGTTTGAGCATTAAAATATGATTTCTGGTAGTCGCTCTCTCTGCCCTTGGCTCATTATACTGCTGGCTGACAGTAAACAATGCTATTAGTGAAGATGAAATGCTTAGACAATGATTATTTAACTTCTGTGTTCATGGACCTAGCAGGGAGTCTGACAATTTCGACTGAAACAGTTCTCGTCTGAGATGACTCTGTCACTGACTGAACCCTATGAATGATCTTTTTACGTCCGCCACCCCTGCCAGCCTCTCCGTGTCACTTCCTGTCTCTCAAGGTCAGCTCGTCTGACTCATATTACAGGTAGGGCTGATGGCGATGTCTTCCCTACTTGATTGAGCAGCACTAAGAGGAAATGTTATGCATGATTTTTCAATAAGAAAAAGATTATTCACACATATTATTTATGTTTTAAATTGACGATTTCATTGGTGTCCTTTGAACATGCATTTATACTTTAGATCAGTGGTTCCAACCTTTTTTAACTTACGACCCCATTTCAACATCACAAATTTCTCTTAAAAAAAACAAAAAAAATAATTTGTTTTTGATCATGTAATAGTTTGCTATACTACATTGTAAATAAACATAAATTTTAGACACATTTAGTCTATATAATGTATATTATTATGGAAGGAGCCAGAAAAGCCAGGTTCAGATTACTGCACAAAGTGAGAATTAGATTTTCCTTGGTCAGGATATGTACAGTCAGTCCAGCTTGGATTTACAATTAATACTGAACAAACAATAACTCAAACTAGGAATTATGAAAGAGGTGCAGCATCTGAAACTGACCATGATGAACATTTGACAGATAAACAGAACCACAGTGCTTCAGTTTCAGCTTCACAGTTTATCTTTTATGTATGTGATTGTCTCTGTCAACTCATTAGATATTTTTTATTGGTATGACTTTTGTTTTTTTATCAATTATTAGAAATGTCAGACAACCCAACACTGCTTTAGATGTACATTGGAATTTGAATGTGTAACAGGACTCTGGCACTAACATTAACAAGGAACATCATAGAACAAATATGTACACATATAAATAAAATAGAGTGTAGGAAAATACATTGTACAAAGCGCATGTTAAAGGTGATTACATCTGCTTTGGATGAAGCCACTGCCCGGGCTTTCTAAAGCAGATTTCCTCATAAAATACTGGTCCATGAATAGTGCCCTGTGGAACTCCTAATGGATAATTAATTAAGGAAGCTAAACTATATGAACACAAACATTGTTTTCAACTGGATATACTTTATTTTACCTTATAAAGTAATTATTTTGACGCAATAAAATGTGTTAATTATAGAAGCTAGTCGTTGACAGTATCATATACTTCCATAAGGTTTGAAAACACAACATTAGATCAGGTGTTTTTATTTATGGCTACGTAATCCAACAGGGTGCAGCCTATATTTAGATTTCTAGTCAATAGTTTCGCCTACATGATTTCAGGGGAAAATACAGAACAACAGTAAGTGTTAATGTTCTCTATTACAATCACTAAGTGTAAATATTCTGAGATAAAATTTTTGACATATTTTGTAAAGTGAATATACTGTTAAATGAAGATCATACTCCAAACACTGTTTCTGTAAATTAGACGCGGAGCTGATGGAAGAGTTCCTCAAATCCATCTAATAAATCCATTTTCCTGCCCATTAATTTTGACATCAGTACCAGCATTAGATCCTCCCTCTTGGTTAGTTATAGGTAACGATTCTTTGTATGTGGGTGTATCTTTGTGCGACGGCACATTTTTCATGCACAGTATATGAGCCACCTCAGCCATCCTCCACCCTGTACGAGATATTGATCCCGGTGTGATTGTATCCCAGCCTTTTGCCACTCAGCAGTTTAGCAGGCGGCTTGTGGGCCTGCATATGGGCGTGGGTTCTGATTATCCCGAGCTCGCTGTATTTCGCTGCTGTTATTTTTAGCTTCAAAGATTGTTGCCAGCTTCTCTCTGGGAGGCTGCGTGGTACTGGCTTTTCTGGTGGAGGCCTTGGAGCTGACATTGCTGGAGGAAATACAACAAAGACCTACAGAAGAGACGGTCAAGACAGCAACTTTAGAGTCAGTCGCAGATAGTTTTATTTCGGAAATATTACATTAAGAGAGGATTTTAGGATGTTAAGCTGAGTGAAGAATGATTTGTTGTGTTGTTTTTGTTTATTTCGGGGATGCTGCCAGTATTATTGTATTCTGTCTTAGTATGGTTATAGCAACTGGAGGGCTCAGTTATAAGGGTCTACAGATGAAGGATTTTTTTTTTTTTTCAGAGCGGTAATCCACACATTTCTTATCGTATTACCACACAGGAGGTTTCCTGAGGAAACAGGAAGCTCTTCAGAAGGTCGCTTTCACCTTGATAGAAAACACATTTCAATCAGACACACAGACGGTAGGAAGCTCAGTACTGTACGCTAGACATTTCTCCTTAGGGCAGATAGTAACATCATTTCTCTTTGGGAGTCCTGACATGGAGAATGTGTGTGTGTGTGTGTGTGTGTGTGTGTGTGTGTGTGTGTGTGTGTGTAGACGGTATCAGCACAGCCACTAAGCGCTCAAGTACTCACTGTTCTATCAGCTTGTCTCTCACTATCTCTGTTTTTTTCTGTCTACCAGCCTCTGTGTTGTCTGTATTTTGTGGGCACATCGAAAGATAAAGGTTCCATTATAGAATCTGTAGACTATTTAATTGTTTTGACAATATGTATTCATTTTCATTACAAAACCCTATTATTTAACCCATAAGTATCTCCTGATGTAAAATGTTTAATACCTTTTGATCCATTAATTCTATCAATTCATGTAAAAACTGGTGAAAAATACAGTTTATCTTTTCATGGTCATCAGATATGAGCCATTTGGACATTCAGAGGCTCTGAACAGTAGTTACCATGGAAACACCGTCATCTTCTACAACATTGATTCACCAGTAAAACCCATAGAATTTGATCAATGACAGTAGTAGGAGATGCTTATTTGAAATGGATTTAATGTGTGTTGCAGAAAAAAAGTTATATTTTCTTCAGTTTTCTCTGTTTCTAATATAATAACCCTTAACTTTAATATAAGCTTTAATGAACATCTACATGATCATTGAATCAAATATAGGAAAATGCTTGATTTTTACGTAAAGAGCCAAAATACAGAACAATATTAGAGTAAATGGTGATACATCACTTAGAAAAGGTTAAAAATTCAGAAAAAAAAAATAAAAAATCATTTGGGAACTACCACAAAAGCAGCATTGGGTCTTAATGGCTTAAAGTAAAATAATGGGGCAAATTCTGTATCATTATGTATTTAAAGGTGCAATATGTATTATAACACATGATTATGTCTCCCAAGTGAGCGACATCCATGATATCAAACTGTACATTAATTTCTATGGGATTGGACTGGATTTTGACAGAACTCCTTAGTATATGTGCACAACCAATTCAACATGACCCCACATACGAACAAGAGGATGAACAAGTGTTAAATATTATTAGCCTCATGATATAGTCACATTTTTGGCTAAATTATGAAATCTGTGTAACGTTACTCCTAACACCTCATCTTCCACATCCTCTTTTCACCTGATGAAGTTGTATGATTCTGTTTTTCACTAATCGTATTGGCTTAGTGATTACTCATTGTAGGTGAAGTAGCTAACAAGGGTTAGCCTCAATAGCCAATGTTAACATGATGAGTGTGTCAGCTGTAAATCTCATTATTATTGTATTGTCCCTGTATGATATATGCAGTGCTTTGTTAGTGGGCAGTCTTCAGCATTTCAAGTTGATTTTATTAGCTTTTGAGACTTGACTCTGTGCAGCTGTAATTCTTTTATGGCAGTCAAGGCGTAACACAAGATTTAACCCATAAAGACCCAAACAGGCACCTGCGACCAAAAGAATCTACTGATGTAAAACTATTTAATAACTGGTGATCCACTAATTCTATCAATCCATGTAAATAATTGGTGTGAAATACAGTTTATCATCTTTTCGTGGTCATCGGATAGGACCCACTTGGATGTTCAGAGGTTCTATAGTGAATGTCGAAACACCGTCATCTTCTACAACATTGATTGATATCAGTAAAACCCATTGAGTTGGATCAGTGACAGTGGATGGACACGTTTGGTTTATGATAATAAGCTTAATGATAGACTTTACTGAAAAAGTTTCCTCTTTTACACACCTGTCACCAATCACCACACACTATTTCAGGGCACTCCCTCCCCGTTCCCTTTGTCGGTTTATTTTCTGGTCTCTGTCTTCATGTTCGGTGTGCCTCTCCTCATTCCTTCTCCACTCGTCCAGGTAATAATAATAATAATAATGGATTAGATTTTTATTGCGCTTTACAAGTCACTTAAGGCGCCTTCTCAAAGCGCTTTTACATTATTCATTCACTCTCACATTCTCCCTCTAGTGGTGGCAGAAGCATGGCTGCCATTTTGTGCCTACGGCCCCTCCAACCATCACCGAACATTCATACACCAGTAAGTGGCACTGGAGGCAAGAAAGGTGAAGTGTCTTGCCCAAGGACACAACTGACTGACTTGGAGAGAGTGGGATTCGAACTGCCAACCTTCTGAATATTGGACGACCCGCTCTACCACCTGAGCCATAGTCGCCCCCAATATTGCCGTCTGCCCTACCTGAAGAACCTTGTTTGGGCTCCAGGAGGTCAGCCACCTTCTTTTTGACTGTGGTTTTCCTCCACCTATTTCCAGCGTGTATTTTCACCACACCGTCTTGTATTTCTGAGAACTCTGTTTTGTAGCTCAATAAAGAGCCTTTTAGTTTCAACATCAAGCTTTGTGAGTGGATCCTTTATTCCACGTGACATTCTTCAGTTTTCTCTGTTTTGATGTTATTACCCTCAACTTTATTCTGGTGATTTCATGAACATTTACATGATCAGTGAATTATTCATTCATTCATTCATTTTCTGAACCCACTTTATCCTCACTTGGATCATGGGGGTTGTTGGAGCCAATCCCAGCTACTATGAGCAAAGGCAGGGTACACCAATTCATCACTCTCACGTTCACACCTATGGACAATTTAGATTAGCCGATTAACCTATCAGTGCATGTCTTTGGATGGTGGGAGGAAACCGGAGTACCTGCAGAGAACCCACCCAGACACAGGGAGAACATGCAAACATAGAAAGGTCCCACCCCTATTGACTGGTGTGACAATCAAACCCAGGACCTTCTTACTGTGAGGCACAAGTGCTATCCACTGCACCACCATGCCGCCCCCCCCCCCAATCAGTGAATTAAATACAGAACAAGATCATTTTGAGGGTTTGCATTCAAAGGCAAATTGCGAACTTTCTGTAGGAGATAAGTCATAGGTACTGGCACGTGATTTGTCAGGCTTGATGAGACGAAACTTTTGGCACTGGTTTCTTGTGTTTACGACAATCCTACTGGAAATGCGTATTTTGAGCATTTTACTTTGAAAGGCAAATCGCGAACTTCTTGTTGGAGATAAGTCATAATTACCAGGAAATGATTTGTCAGGCTTGATGAGACGAACGTTTTGGCGTTGGTTTCATGTTTCTGCAACATTCCTACTGGCCACAGGGAGCGTTTTTGTGTGTCTAGAAGGCGCTACAGAGCCATTTTGGAACCTAAGAGGTTAATTTTTGCATTTTATCAAATTTTTGGCCAGACATGACATGTGTGCCAAATTTGATTATTTATTGAGCATGTTTAGGGGGTCAAATTCCAGTTTAATTTGTCTCGGTATAATAATAATAAGAAGAAGAAACAAACGAAATACAATAGGGGCCTATGCCCACAGGCGAGGGTACCTCTCACTCACACTCACAGTGAGTGAGAGGGACCCTCGCCTGGGGCCCGGTCCCTAAAAATACATGATTTTCATTGAAGAAATGCAAAATACAGAGAATGATATTATAATAAATGGCGATAAATTGCATAAGAAAGGTTAAATGTAAAGAAAAACTCATTGGAGAACTGCTGTAAAATCACCACTGGGTCTTTATGGGTTAATGTAGGACAGACTGAAATAAACTGCGTGTTGAAACTTGATGGATAACGCCCTTATTCAACATGAAACTTCTTTTCAGTCAAAAAGTGGATCTTTGTGATATCCTTCTATGTCCTCTTCCTCTTGCTTTGGCTCTTGCTTTCTCTCCTGACAGCTGTCCCAGAGAGACTATCAGTGACAAGCCTGGTGAACTGGTAGGTTGTCGGTTTGTATGTATGTTTTTGATAGAGACACAAATCTACAGATGACAGGTGGACTCCCTGGCTTTCACTCCCAAAAGGCTGTGTGACTCAGGATTCTGGAGAGACAGAGGAGAAACAACGTACAACCATCCTACGAGCAAGACAGAGAGAAGAACGGAAAAGAGAAGGACCGGAGGACTTTGAGGCTGGAGAGAAAAAATGTGTTGACAAAAAAAAAAAAGTGAAAAGGAGCAAAAAGGTAACAATAAGGAGGAGAAATGCATGGGGGAGAATTCGCCGGAGGGAATTTGTCCACTGGGCAAGATGAAGCAAAAGGGAAACCAACCTGTCATCCATCTGGCAACAGTGAGCTTTCCCTTCTTTCTCCCTCCATCTTCTCTTTTCAGCCCACTCAGTTCATTTACATTTACATTACACCCAGCTGGAGTTGATTTGGTGGCGAGTGATGGATGGCGAGGTTCTGATGCTGTTTATAGAAATGGGCTCAGGGGGTTAGCAGTGTCAGCTGTTTGCAAGGTGGCAAGCACATTCCCATACAATATGGTTAGCTTGTTAGCTGCTAAACTATTAGCCACAGTGATGGCACATCTATTTCAAGGCCTTATTATCTGCTGCTTGTCACTGTGACTAGCTTGTTAGCACATCCCACCCTAACTTGACAACCTAGCAGAATGGCCCGCAGTTGTTTAATTAATCTTGCAGTTATATGTTAGAAAGTACTGCTTAGATTTGATGTCAGAGGCTCAGTTTAACTCATAAAAACCCAAACATCCACTGGTGACTGAAATCATTTATTGATCTTAAGTGTCTAATACCTCATGATCCACTAATCCATTGGTTCTCAAACTTTTTACAGTGGAGTACCACCTGACGTATATATTTTTAGCCCAGTACCCCCAACTCTATTTTCAAAACGTAAACAAACATATATTGAACTTTAATCAGTATCATCAGTAAATATTTAGAAAAGTGTCCTCTTTCACTGATAAGAAAAATAAATGAAATGGTCATGATTTAATAAATGAACCTTTCAGTAGCAAAAAATAATGCCTTAATTACTCAAATAATCACATCTTGAGTAATATATGTTACCAAAGTTTAAACAAGATAAAAAATAACAATAATAATAATAACAATAATAATAATATAAAAAAAGAGAGTGAAATAAGGTCAGGATTGTGAATTTTATTGTGTGAATATATTTATTGTGTTTTATATTTTAGCATTAATTCTCGTTATTTATTTTGTATTCAGTACATAATGACTTATTTCATATATTTTTACAGGGGGGGGGGGGGGGGGGGGGGGGGGGGGGGGGGGGGGGGGGGGG
>JAQQZY010000008.1:25178060-25194443 GCA_030068375.1 Ostorhinchus rueppellii
CTGGGTATCCCTTACTCGCAAGGGTGGTGCTGGAAAATCTCAATATTGAGGGCGATTCAGCCCTTAAACCTGTCCCTTAACTTCACGTTCTTAGAACTGGGATAGCACTTGCCCTTCGCGGGAGCGCACATTTTTGAGACTGAGGGTGAAGGGGGGAATTGGGATTCGGTCTAAGTCCGTACGTCCTATAGGGAGTTATGTCATCCACAAAGGCACCTCCTCCTGTGTCACTGACTGTTGAGAATTTGGACTCCACTCTTTCATGCATGAATTATAAGAACCTTCGTTGTGATTTTTGCCCTGAGTGTTTTTATTTCTCTGTAGACATGAAAACAACAATGGAATCTTTTTTTTTTTTCCCATTTACTAATAGTGGCTGAAAATTTCACACCTATAAAAACATCAATTTTGTTTAAATTTACTTCAAGCAGCTGATATGCAGACATCAACACATGCATAGACATGATGACATCAGCTACCAAAATAAGCTAGAATACGTGCGAGGGGCGGGGTTTGTTGTACCTGGCATCACTTGTTTAGACTGGAAATGATTTAAAACGTCTATGTCTGCATTATAGGTCTGCATAAGTACCTTTTAATATAATTACTAGTTAATCATATCACAGCAACACAGTAGGTAAACCAGTAGGGTTACTGTATGTGTGCAAGTGTGGAGCCAAACTGAAATATCATCAAATGTAACAGTGGTCTTTATGAATTAATCATTTAAAAAATATTTGCTCAGTAACAAGTCATGTAGAAAATGAAGAATATGTGATTCTGATTCTATTCCAGGTGTATAATATCTAATATTTACTGAAAATCATAACTTGTCTGGTAATCATCCCCAATTTGTATGATGTTAAATGTTGAATATTCACTTTTGTGTTTTTTTAAATCACATTTCATATCTAAATACTGTTACATTATGCAAGTTTTACTTGTATTTAAATAACTATGTGTTTCATTTTAGTTAATGACAAATGTTCCACCTGATGGCAGTGACAATACATATAGTATGAGAATATGCGCGGCTTGATTTCATAATATGACCCTTCAACACTCAATATTTATCCTCAGATAATTTAATTGAAGCCGCAGTCCAATAACAGTGGCCATTTGTGCTCTATTGAGATTGATAGTAATATAGACGACTGAGCAGCAGTGAAGCATGCCAGGTGTAGGTTCATCAATCAATTCAAAGTGTTAAGAGACATGTCTCATGAACCAAATAGCTGGATTTGTCGATGATGCCAAAAGACTGTTTTAAAGTTTCATCAGTCACACCACAGCGTGTCAATCATATCATCCCCAGCTCTCATATTTACAGCCAAAGGGTGTGAAAGCATGCTCTCATGTGTCTGCAAGTGTGTTCTCGACATGGCGCTGTGTGAGAGTGTGTGTCTGTGTGCACGCGATAGTGAGTCTTTTGATGTATTTGGACTCAGTTTGTTCTTGTGGGACAATTTATCATGTCTTCTGGCTCCCAGGGTGAGGAACCACAACACACAAATCTCCCAACCTCCCCGCAGGATGCAGTTTGGTGGCTAACTGTCCAAATATCCAGGATTTATGGGGTGTAAAACATCTCTGGGGCCACACAGCACATCACTTCTGCTAGATTTGGCAGAGAAGTTACGGAAAATGCTATGGAAGGCAATTCTTGTATGTTTCAGTCGCATGATGGAGCCGAACCTTTAGAAATATTCATAAACTGGGAGTAAAAAGTCAGTAACAGGCCTGAATCCCCAAGTATATGGAGTTTGATTGAAGCTCCTTTCAGACTGTGTTGCTCTGCATGTTCATAACTACATATTGTTGGTGTTGGGCAGACACATCTTAAGTCCATTTTTGGTCTTTTTTGTTTGTTTTATTGAAACTTTATTAATAGAACATTTTATTCAACTAATCCAGAATTTATAATTTCACGTAATGTGTTCATAATGCAAAGATTGACACTGGACATGACAAATAAATACAACCAATGGAGGAGAAAAAGGGGAAAAAAAGGGAATATAAACAAACAAGACAGTCAAGGCGATGCATTCTGGTACATTTAAGGAAAAAAATAAATCAACAAAACAGGTCAATAACAATATAAACAACTAAAATGCATTTATTTTTCCTTTAAGAAAATGATTCCATAGGTCAGTTTTCATGTTGCTCTGATGGTTTTAAAAATGTTGAAGTGATGAAAGTGTTAAAAACAGCTCGTGGCTGCATCTCTTATTTAGAATATACATTGTTTTTCCAGTTTCCTGAAAAATTGGACATAAGAGGGTTCTGTCCGACACTGACGATAAAGAGGTTTTAAGATGATCCATGCAACCGTGGTTTCATTGGAGGGTGAGGGTTGCAGAAGTTCAGGCCAAGCTGCTAAATTCCACCTTAAATCCAATAATCTGACCCAGGGAAGGAGATTTGAGCCTTAACCCTTTGACTCCTGAGCCATGAGTCCATGTAAACATGCTGCTGTGAATTAGCATCTGTTTCCGTGTCACAGAAGCTGCAGTGAGTCTGTGCTCGTGTTCCTTTTTGTCAGTGGTTTTGCTTTACTGTGTGTTTTAGGATCAAAACAGGAAAGAACAACTGGTGCCAGGCACAACAAACCCCGCCCCTCACATGTACTGTAGCTTATTTTGGCAGTGATCCAGCTGATGTCATCATATCTATGTGTGCGCTGGGGTCAGTATATCAATTTCCTCTATATGTGTGGCAAGTTTGGAATAAATTGAAACAAATTGATGTTTTTATTGACATTTGAAATTTTGCCCATTGTAAGTAAATGGGAGACATTTTTTTAAAAAATTCATTAAAAAATTTAACTTTGACCTACTCTTCCCAAAATGTAATTGGATCTATTTGGAGTCACTGGCAGTCTGTAAACCCAATTTGGTAAGAATTCAACCAGTAGTTTTGCTGCTACAGACATTTGAATTTTTGCCCATTGTAAGTAAATGGGAAAAAAAAAAAATTAAAAAATTCACTAAAAAAAACAAACAAACTTTGACCTAGTTTTCCTGAAATGTAATCAGATCTGGCAATCAATAACCCCAAATTTGTATGAATTCAACCAATAATTTCAACAAACAAGCAAACAAACTGAACCAAAAACAATACCCCTTCCCTCCTCTTCAGGGGGCGGGGCAATAACAGAAAAAGACAAAGAGAGGAATTCCATGGTCTGAACATGAACCATGCAACAATGATTTCATTAGAGGATTTCTATTTTGCATGCCACTGAAGTCCCAAACTCTACTTGTAAACACGTTTCATGTTTTGCTGCAGTTGATGCCAGAAAGTGGTTTTGCACATTCACTGCAAAGACTGTGTAAACAGGCTGCTGTTGACTGGGGGTACATAGAGATTCAGCTATGTGAAGCATGTACCACCAGTTTGCTCTTTGCACAAAAGTCTAGACATAATACAAAGAAATCCCATACCAAAGTCCAAACACTGCATATCTATTGGAAATGCACACACCATCAAATGAACAGATATCACTAAGAACCAGCCAAACACTATGGTAACTGGATAACACTACTATGGTCATTAGAACAGCGGTTTCAGTATGATTTCTAACCAAAACACACAAACAAGAATGTAATGTTTTCTTATGTTGATATATTGTTTGTATCTGAGCAAATACAGCTGGATTTGTTTGATTAGGATTTGTGCCTAAGACGCTTCTGCAGCTGTATCACCACTTTGACCATATAGGAGACGATGTGCTCATGGGGTTTGTGTTTACCACATGCATCCTGGGAAAAAAAAAAAAGTACGTCAATGTGACTGGTTGTGATTTGATGATTGGAGAGTACTGAATGTGTGAAAAATTAAAAGGGGTGGCTATGGCTCCAATATCCGAAAGATTGGCGGTTCGAATCCCGCTCTCTCCAGGTCAGCCGTTGTGTCCTTGGGCAAGACACTTCACCCTCCTTGCCTCCAGTGTCACTCACACTGGTGTATGAATGCGTATGAATGTTTGGTGGTGGTCAGAGGGACCGTAGGTGCAAAATGGCAGCCACGCTTCCGTCAGTTTGCCCCAGGGCAGCTGTGGCTACAAATGTAGTTTACCACCACCAGAGTGAGAATGTGAGAGCGAATGAATAACAGATCAACAATGTAAAGTGCTTTGGGTGACTTGAAAAGAGCTGTAAGAATCTAATCCATTAAATGTGGTTTAGATGGAAAATTGAGTCAAAAATATTCCATGTGTTTGCATATGCGTAGAAGCAGTGCAACATTAGGTGCATGAGTTTTGGTCACTGTGTTTCAAGTTCCAAATATATCTGAATTAACCCTTTCATGCATAGCGGTCACTACAGTGGACAGCTATACTACAGCTGTTCTCTTTTATATTCATGGGTTTTGTTGTTTTAGTTGCATCATCCCAAATACTGCAATTTCTACAATTACCGTGTAACTTGTAGCAATTGTAACTCTTGATAAACCTGATTTGCAGTTACACGTTTGAGTCTAAATCAATTGCCAGTTGTTGAAAGACTCTAATTAGCAGTTTTTTAAAGACAAAAAACAAAATGTAAAGAAAAGATACATGTATTTAAAACTCATCATCATAAAGTGATTTATTGTGTGAAAACTATGCAATAAAAAAAAAAAAAATTTTTGTTGCATAATATATCCATGAAGTTAGTAATAACTAGTATTAGAGTATGTTAAAATGTGAGGAGACAATAGATTATCTGCATTAAAATAGTTTTATTCCATAGTTTTCACACAATCACTTTCTGATGATGAGTTTTAAATACATGTATCTTTTCTTTAAAAATTAAAAACATGGTGTCCAGTTGAGTGGACATTTTTGTACCTCCATAAAAAATAGGTTCATTTAAAAAAAAAAAAAAACACACACACACAAAAAAAATCACATTGTTTTTTTTTTCCCATGCCTAATAAAAACACTCAGGAAAAAAAAAATCTTAACTAAGGTTTTCATAATTCATGCATGAAAGGGTTAATATTGTATGTCAGACGTACCATAGGCTTATTTTGTACTGGAATGATGCTTCATCTCATCCTCAGACACAAATATTTTAATGCAATAAAATTAATTTTCACCATTTTAGTAAATTCTAAAGGTCTAAAAAGAGTGACATCTGTGGTGATACGGGTCAAATATGACACAGCAGACAATACTGGCTGTTGCATGCATCACTGCTCTGTGGATCAAATATGGCTCAATGTGCCCCACAACACACACACACACATACACATACACACACACACGAGCAACAGCAGTTCAAGTTCTTAACCCTTTGACTCCTGATCCATGAGTCCATTTTTAACCCCAACTGGTCATGTCAAACGTCCATCTTCTAGAGTCGGGGTCTGCTCCATGTTTCTTCTTGTTAAATGTGGTGGATTCTGTTGGTGTCTGTGAATTAGCGAAGACAATGTAAGGCTGAATAACACTTCAAATGTTGGTTTTCATAGTGATTGTGAATCTTTCCAAGTCGTCTAATTAAAAGTGAAAACACCGGTGGGTCTTTATGAGGAGAAACAGAGGAGTTGAAATGAAGATGCAACAAACATACAAATATATGTGTTTGCATCTGTGTTAGTTCTCATTTAAATGGATGATTAAATATCTGATAATGATCAAATGAAATGGGGAAAATATGCTTTACGTAATGTCAGCGTCACAAAGAAAAGTGATTAAAAAGGAAATAACGGCTGCATCTTTATCCATCTCCAGTGTGTGGTGGACTGTTTGGCAGAAAATGGAACAGAATGGGATTTTTATCTTTCCATTATCATCATCTTCTTCTTCTTCTTCTTGCAATATTGACTCAATGCGTTCATACTGGTGGTCAGGAAGTGCTTCAGTCTTAATATGCAGCACATGTTGTGTGCAGTTGTCGGACTCCTGCTGGGAGACCACATACATGCACATGGACACAGTCATCAAATTAAAATGACAATCACACACTGTTATGAAGGAAAAAAACAACAACTAATGCCTTTGTGCTTTTAAAGCTAAAATCTTAATGGCATAATAACTAATCCATCTGCTCTTCTATAAAAGCATTGTCCATGCATCTTCCATTTCATACTGTTTGTTTAGCTGTCAAAAAACAAAACAAAAAATGACATCTCCAAGTAAAAAATAGATGCGTTTCTTCCCCTTTTTTCTGTCAAAATTATGCCAAAATCATCCTTGCTGATGAATGTAATTATTGTCTTGTTTATGTCTGAAACACTGCGTTGGTTTGTTTTGTGTTTATCATTCAATATATGAAGTAATAAACCATAATTAGAAATCCAGTGTCTAAAAAACAAGAAAAAAAAACCCCCAAAAAACTGAAAATAAGTGAAGTTGCATTGTAGGGCATGTTCAATGCAACTATGGGCTTTATGTTTAAAAAGTATATGCACAGGGATTCTTATGAGTCTATAGAAACTTATAAATAAAGCACTTTTATGCAGATTTTGCAGAAAGGTGACAGTGCACACTAGATCACCCTGACTCCTCCGCTGTGGGTTTCATGCCTAAATTAGCTAAAGTAGGTGTAACCACGGAGCACAGCAGCGGTAGCGTGGGGCTGCAGAGTCCTCGCTGCTGCAGGACATGTCAACGCTCATCACCGCTCTGAGTCTGGAAGGCAGCGGAGGCAGAATGACGGGATGAGAGAGAGAGAGAGAGAGAGCTGTACCACCTGACTACCTGTATGTGTGGTCAGTAGCTCATTATGAGGCAGGATATGCAGTGGACTGACAGTGACAAATAATGTGCACAGACACTCAGCCTACGACAGAATGGGCTGGGATGATGCTTTTTTTTTTTTTTTTTTTTTAAATTGCAATCTCAGCTGGATTGTTCCTCCTTATTACTGTCTTTCCTTCTTTTTCTCCCTTTTTTTTCTCTTTTGTCCTCCTGCCCTTTCAACATATTTCTTTCCAGGAATAATCAAAAAAAGTTGCCTCTTTTACTAAAGCATCTCTTCTGAGACTGTGACCCTTTTATAGCTCAGGTGTCCAATATATGGCCCACGGGACAAAACCAGACCAGTAAAATAAGAACATAACCTATAAATGATGACAACCACACAGTTTCCTCTTTATTTCTATGTAAAAAAAAAAGAAAAGTAAAATCACACGAACATGTTTACATTTACAAACTACCCTCTCACCAAAAATGTGAAAAACAACAAATATGAACAACCTGCAATGTCTTTAAAAATAAGAGACATTTCAACAAAAACTTTGGAACTAAATGATTTGTGTATTTGTAAATTGTAGTGTAAATCATGAACTGAGGCATAATATGATTAAAATTGCACTTGTTTTTCTTCTGACATTTCAGGTTGTTGATATTATTCAGACTTTTAAGGACGCTTTGTAGATATAAACATTTTCATAATGTAATTCCCCCCCCCCCATTGATATTATTTTCCTGGTTCAGCCCACTTCGGATCATATTGAGCTAAACGTGGCAATGGAACAAAAATAAGTTTAACACTAGTGTTTTATAGCATTGATCACATTTTCATACAATATTGCTGTAATTTGCATATATTTTCAATTGCTCATTGTTGTTATTTAATATATATATTTTTTTAATACATGTGTAAAGCACATAGTAAGGGTTAAATGTGTATTTTTTTTATTCACTGTCATCATTATTTTATTGCATTTTACGTTTATATGCATTCCGGCTTTTATGTAGAAAACCGGACATTTATTTTGGTGAAACCGGAAGTAGCGTGCTAATACTATTCATGTTACTTAATGCTAACTCATGGGTCGAGCACCGTGGCAAAATTAAGAGAAAAAGGCACGAAAATATGTTTGTTTCGCACTCAAACTAAGACATTATTTAGCAAATCATATGATGTGATTAAAATTTCGCTTTAGAGGTCGCAGAACCGTCGGAAACACTTTTATTTGACTTCTCAACTGTTCTTGGTAAGCTAGTGCTAGCATGTTGTGAATGTGTGTGTATGCAGAGACACCACAGTGGCTATGCTAGTTCTACTTTAGAGTATTTTGTACAATTTATGTCTGTTTCAAAGCATATTGTTTACTAAAGCATCTGATTAATTGGTGAATAAGAAATTCATATCGATATGTTTCAGTAAATAAAAAACACATTGTGGATCTTTTACACTGAAGTGCCTAGTTCCACATCACTACACGTGACTGGGTTAAGGTAGCATGCACTCGAGAGGAAAATTGTCATTTTAAGTAAATTAAAATGTGTAAAAAGCAGCAAATCCTTAATTTATGTTAGTGCTGTTAATTAAAAACACTGCACTTTCATTTCTTTTGTTTAAAGTCTAAATCTTATGCAAAATAGGCTTAAAAAGAGCGATAATACCCATGAAATAATACAAGTTATGTTTTTACTTTAAAGGGTAATGTGTTCTTTGTAAAATAAGTGAATTCACTGGTAAAATGTGTTTATATAATTGCATTTCATGTACTTGTAAAGAGTTAAAATTATATATTTTATACTGTAAGACTGCTATTGTCAAGGTAACTGCAGTAAACAGATAGTTTAACTCAGTTACTTTCCTAATTGATAAGATACAGTGTTGTACAACACTTTGAATGAACCTGATTAACTTGATTAGATAATGTTGCATCAGAATCTATACTGTATGTCTGTTTTGTAAAATGCAGGTCAGGTTTTTTGTGATGTGAGGAAAAAAAGGAAGGAAAAAGGAAGCTTTATGTCCAATAAGGAAGACCGTTGACCCAGGTGATGGCTCGCCTCCAGGTCGAACTTTGAGCCTCCACCCGACTATGAAGTGGATTCTGGGGTGGGATTGTATCTGTCTCTCTGACAGACACCAGTGAGAGTCCACTTTGGACCTTTCCCTGACTTGACTATTTCCCTAACTTACTGACTTGAACATTTATTGGATTCACAACAGAAACACTCCTGAACGGTAAAATCTTTAAAAGGACATTTTTCTTTTTCTTTATATTATTAGGTTATTGGGCCCATAGGTATGTGTACTGTGTAAATATTATTCAAACTAAAAGTTCGCTATAACTACACTTTGACACCTGTGTTTATTGGTTATTGCCATTACTCTCGGGTCCTATGAACCTAGGTAGTAATCTGTACATACCCAGAAGTGGGTTACACGTGTCTGTATCTTTTTTGTTATTTAGATGCAAGTGCACTGTCCTTGACGGAGACCACATACAATTTAATTTCACAACTGATGTAATAACAATATTCTATTCTATTCTGTTCTGTCTTGATGTTACTTTACTTCAGTAACATATGATCAAACCCTTGTATTTAGCATCTTCATAAAAGAAGAAGGAAAAATAAATGCAGAACAGGGATAAATGCAACGCTGTAGCTTCTCCTTAGATTGCACTGAATATTTCGAGAGCTATTCTTTGGTTCACTGGCATCAATTCAAAAGTGTGAGTGCAACATGTGTGTGACTAATACATCCTCATCCTTGGCAAGGCCTCGCCGAGAGCACAGCAACCCACAGAGATTTTGGAGAAAGACATAAAAAGATCTCTCCACGCTCCCAAATGTATCGGAACTCCTTCTGAGGGTGTGAGACATATTGCCAAGAGGTAAGCAGAGTGTTCAGCGGGGCCACAGAGCAGGCAGGACAAAGGCTTCTGTTTACCGGTTGTGAGTGAGCACCAGCCACTACTGTGACATTTTCTGTTTTCACTTTGTTATTTTGGGGACAGCTGATTTGCTGTAACAAGTTGCTGCCGCAGTCCTCAGGCAAGAAAGGTAGAGCAGCCATAGGAGCAGAAGTTCTCCAGTGGTTCACATGTGAAGAAAAATGACCTCTGTATTGCAGATATTTATTTATTGTTTTCCACATTCAACACTGGATCCTGGGCTAACACTAATGAAGAATATCTGGGATTGGTCCTTTAATTCCAATACTTGAAAGATAGGTGTAAACGAAAGACCTGTCCATGCAGCTATTTTTTTTTTACAGCGGTATTTTTGTGAAAAATATTGTGGCCACATGAACTTGCTTCACAAAATATTACACCAGAACACAGTATTGGACATAACAGGTGTAAAATTGGGTAAGTTGGTTCATATATTGGTTCAGGCTTTTGAAAAAAATCTGTGGTTTTGTGACCTTAAAATATTGTTTATGGCACAAGAGTTATGCAAAATATCTGTGTGGCCAAGATTAAAAAAAAACAACCATTTACTACTCTTTACCATTTGAACTCACCTTTATTTTCCAATCAATATAAATGCTTGCAGGACTTGAATTTCATAAAATGTCCGTCTGAGTAGTAGGTCTTTTAGGTTTAGGAAAAAGCCTGGTACAGCTACAGGCTACAAACCTTTCCAAAAATTTTAATGAATACTTAAATGACTTAAATTTCATGAGGTATCAGTATGTGCAATTGGTCTTTATATACCCAATTGTAATGAGGCAAAAAAAAAATCCATCTTACCTACTAATGGTGGAAGTAGAATGAAGGACACATCTATTTGAAATTTATTTACTAAGGTTAAGGGTTAAAATCACTACGGTGGCTACAGGCTACAAACCTTTTCATCCAGAAAGTGTTATATCAGTCAAATATAGAATAGAATAGAATAAAATAGAATAGGTTGTCATTAAACAGACATGTCCAACAAAATTAGACCTAATTTTGTTGATTGATTGATTGATTGATTCTTTTTTGTACATTCTTGGGCTTTTCACCTTATAGTCAACGACAGACTCCTGCATCTGCATTTGTCCAGTAGTTGTTAAAATTATCCATAAACGTTTATATGTAAACCATCATCCTGTCAAACCCTTGGTAAATCATCCAGCTCCTATAACCAGCTTTACATAACTATCATAAATTACAGATTATTTAGTCCTTATGAATCTGTCCATGATGAGAGTCTGTTTATAACTTTTATTTTTAGAGTCTGTTTTTGTGCATATTTGATTCTTATAGACTGTGCAGTGCGCGATGGATTTTCCCCAAATGCCAAACCCTGTCTCATCTCCTGCTCTCGGCGGGCTAAAGTAAACCTTCAAAGGAGTTGGGAGATTTCACTGACTGAGTGGCCTCGAGGTCTAACACAGCTAAGAAGAACAGAAGAGTGCAGGCATAGCCAAGCATGCCAGCAGAACGCATTTTCCCCTCAACTGCAGACACATGATGTTATCTGTTAGTCGAAGGAACCAAAATAGAAAAACAAGAGCTATGGGTTTGCTTTACTAATTTTATTTGAATAAATGATTTGTTGATTTAAAAATGGATGCATGCTAACACAGAATTACTAACAAATCTATGTCTCAAAGCTGTCATACAGGAAATCACAACAAAAATAGCACTGATAGGTTAATGCTGCTGTGTTACATTCAGTTAGGGTGTGTATGATCAGGGTAAGTGATGACAGACAGGTGGGATGGTACGAGAGGTACAGGATATGCAAGGCTCTGATCAGAATACTTCAGGAATTAGCCTGATTCCAGTTCAATCAGGCTAACAGAGGGCACTGGATCCCATCAAAAACAGCAAATAAATGTGCATTAAATGGATTATTTAGACCACAGGCATCAAACGTACAGCCTGTGGGCCAAAACTGGCTCCGCAAAAGGTCAAAGCAAAATGGAACATGACACCAGGCACAACAAACCCCACCCCTCACACATATTGTAGCTTATATTGGCATCAATCCAGCTGATGTCATCATGTCTGTGCATGGGGAGATGCCAGCATATCAATTGCCTCTATATATGTGACAAATTTGAAGTAAATTGAAACAAAATTGATGTTTTTATTTTTGCCCACTATAAGTACATGGGGGGGGGGGGTTATAAAAATGTGAACTTTGACCTACTTTTCCCAAAATGTAACCACATCTATTCTGGGCCACTGGCAATCTATAAACCCAATTTGGTATGAATTCAACCAATAGCCTTTTCTGTTAGAGATATTTGAAATTTTGCCCATTATAATTAAATGAGGGGAAATTAAAAAAAAAAAAAAAAAAAAAATCTTAAAAAATTTTAACTTTGACTTATTTTCCCTAAAATGTAATTCAATCTATTTTGGGTCACTGGGAATGTATAAACTCAATTTGGTATGAATTCAACCAATAGTTTTGTGTCTAGAGCGTTAAACAAACAAACCGAACCAAAAATAATAGCTCTTGCCTCCCCTTTGGGAAGCGGGGTAAAAGTTATACTGAATATATTAACAATCTTTGGTGTCAAAATCAGTTTTTTTCAGGGGCCACATGCAGACCAGTTTGCTCTCAAGTGGTTCAGACCAGTAAAATACTACCATAATAACATTTAAATAATGACAGCCCCAAATTGTTTTCTGTTTTAGTGTAAAAAAAAGTAAAATTACATGAAAATATTTACATTCATAAATCATCCTTTCACAAATAACCTGAACAAATATGAACAACTTGAAAGGTCTTAAGAGAAATAAGTGCAATTTAACCAGGGTTATGCCCATTAAATGTTTTGTGCCTTTCACTGCGTACGTTGTAATGCACATATGTAAATGATAACTTATATTTCTCAAGACATTTCAAGTTGTTCATATTCTTCACATTTTTAAGGAAGTTTTCTAGATGCAAACATTTTCATACTTAAATTGTGTTTTGTTTTTTTTCACTGTTACTATTTTACTGGTTTGACCCATTTGATATCATACTGGCTTTTATTTGGCCCCTGAACTAAAGCAAGTTTGACACCCCTGGTTTAGACACTGCCATGATGTCATCAAATGTATTTGTCACAATGCATATTATATTATTTTTTTACATATTTGTAACCTGAAAACCACCACTTCTATTGTTGTAAACGGTCAAAGCAGCAAACCAGACTCAGTTCACGTACTCATACATGTTTTTATCATTTTTACCGATGTTGTGAAAAACGACAACATATGGTTTACTTAGTCACTCAAACACAACGCTTATTATAAACACAACTTATTATTCCACAGCCTCATAACCCGACACTAACACACCATCACAACTGACCGGACTTTGAGGCCCGACTGCTGCCTAATTGTAACCAGGTTTGATGAAAGAGGCTTTTATTTTTAAGTGGAGTTCATTTTTATCGACCAGAAATGACATTTACATTTATATTAGCAGTAATAAAATCAACACTTGCAAGGCTGTCAATGCGCATTATTTATAATTCAGTTTTAATACAATAAGAAAACATGCAGTTTGAGTTTAACACTAATTTTCATTTAGCATATTAGTACAAAAATATTATCTCGAGCCACTCATTTTCAGTTTTTGTTTTTTTTTTAATTAAAGTGTTATATTTTACAAAGATGCTCACCCAATTTGTAAAACGATGTATTTAGCAAAGCAAATTGATTGAAATGTTATTTTGAATATGGCACGAATTTTTTTTTTTTTTTTTTCCCTGTTTGAGATTAATATGAAACACTATGGTAACAGAGGAATTCTCTTCAAGAACTATATTTAGTTCAATGCTGCTATGGGAAACTGGGAAAGGAAGAACATTGAGAAAGTAAAACAAAATCAGAGGTTGTCTTCGGCTACGTTCAGACTGCAGGCAAATGTAGGCCGATCTGTTAAAGACAGTTTGAACACCACAAATCAGATTTTTTCAAGTCCGACCCAAGCCATTTTCATATGTATCTGATATTTTGCAATGTGACTTAAGTCTGAACGGCCAGGTCGCATTTGTTTATCCGACCTTTACGTCACTGAAATGCAACAAATGTCACAATTCTGCAGCCCAGGAGTGTTACTTTCATAAACACAGTGCGTGGCTGCGTGGTCACATGTTACATCAGGACCTCTTTTGCCTATGTAGGTCGCTTAAGGATCACATTCAGTTGATAGGAGTCGAATTTAATGTGTAATATGAATGAGCACTGATTAGAAAATACGTTTTTTTAGACCAGTTCTTTAAATACTAAGGTTCTAGGATAAAGGTCATGAATGAAATCTTTGTGACATGTCATATATGTTTATACTTAGAGAAGACAATCTATTCTGACTCCAGTCAGTCTGGAGTCAGTCCTTGAGTAAACAGGCCATAGTGTAGGAGGGGCACAGGAAGTACAACCCCAGTTCAGTACGTGGACCAATGAGCTTGAACCATGTCATTATGTTTTAATATGCAAACCAATGTGCTTGGAACACCTTAGTATCTTTGACATGAGGACCAATGGGTGTGTATTCATGTTCTATATTATAGTTTAGACTTCCCAATGTTAGTCAGTCAACTGCTGTATGTACTTGACTCCTTATACAGGTAGATTCATACTGGTTCCTGAGCCCAGTGACTCCGCCTTTTCTTTTCAGAAAATTCTTCTGACAAGCACATAGAAAAAAAAAAAACAGATTTTACCAAAAAAAAAAAAAATCAATCCAAATTGTGCATTAAGACCTGCTGTGTGAACGTAGCCTTAGTGGAGGATAAATGAATGATGGCAGATGCACAGACAGGTTTAGTTGTAGACTAAAGAAATGAACAGAAATGATCTGTCTTTTAAAGTCTGAGGAAAGCAAATTAAGGGTTTGGTTTTCAGGTAATGTCCTCACAGTAAACACAAGGCTGCATTCATTTGAGTTCATAACCAAACACAAAGTCTGTGTGTGTGTGTGTGTGTGTTTCTGCTCAAACACACATCATCTATTTGACTGAATATCTCAGAGAGAGTGTTTTCAGCACTTTCTAATTGGAAGGAAAGTGGTAATGGAAGCACTTTAAAGGACTGAGAGTAGAACCGGTCAGTCTACAAATGAATGCAGTGTGAGAACGGTGGCACGACGTGGTAAATGTCATGTCGGCTGCAGATAGAGTGATAGAGAGGAGGAGGAGTGTCATTCTCTGCTTGTCACATACTGAACTCAAAGGTGATATCTTTTTAAAGTTTTTTTTTTTAGTTCATGACTGTTGGAACATTGCACCTTCTGAGAGCTGCAGTTTAACTCTGCATAAATTGAACTCTAACTTTAGAGGTGTGGGAAAGCTATTATAAGAAAATCTGTGTCGAGAAGGAACGATTTTTGCCACGTATGGCTGCTGGAAGCTTCTCATGTCTGCATGAATTATAAATAAAGTGAAAAAAAAAATCCTAATATCAATATCCAATTAAAAATTCACAAAGCACCTTCAAGTGTACAGTGCAGAGCATCGTGTTTATCCCAAAACACAACTGAACACAGAGGAAGCGCATTTCCTATCCCAGAGCCCAGTGAGGCACGCGGAGGTTAATCCAAAGCTTATGTAATTTCTCTCACATCGTTTTCTCAGTGGGGGCATAATTATGCAACGCTGTGTGTGTGTGTGTGTGTGTGTGTTGTCTGTATATTTACACCAGTGATCACAGTCCCAACTTTTTACAGTAATGTGTATTTGCTTTTTACAACCCAGTCATTTATACTGAGCATTCACACAAATAATACCAGAATTGCATAGAATCAATTTTATAAAAAGGATGTGAACACACTCTTTGTGTGTGTATCTTGGGCATCACATAAAATCCATAAAGAGCTGACTGCTGCAATTTGGGATAGTTGTATATTTTCAGTCAAGGAAGATAATAGTGAAAAGAGCAAGTTGATAGGGCCAATATTTTGGGAGATATTAGTAATTTTGTAATGCAATAGCCTTACAATCACACTGCTATGTCCAGAAGCATAGATTTATTATTGAAGTGGGTTACCTAGCAACAGATAACCAATAGGGTCAGCATAAAAATGACCAGATCTACAACCCATGATTCCCCACGAGTCAGTTTGCTGGATAAATAGATAGACAGACAGACAGACAGACAGGTCCCAACCAGGGAAATTCTGGAATAGACTAGAACAGTATTAGATGCAACCACTTTGATAAATATTGACTCTTCCTCTTATTATTTTCTGTTCAGTGATCTTCATGGTCATTTTTGCTCTGTTTTGGTCTCCACTAACCACTCCAGGATTTTCCCATGTACCTCAGTGCTAAATTCTCAGTCTGTGATTACTACCTATGTACAGCAAATCCTATACTGTACATCATTTTTCTTTTTAACCTTTTCATGCATGAATTAGGGAAAAAAAGTATGTTTTTGTTTTTTGTTTTTAAAGATTTACTTCTGAAAATTAGGTTAAAGTTGAAATATTATAATCGATCATTCATTTATCAGACAGGGATAGTTGTTTGTTTACCTGCTTGACTAGTTTCAGCTACTACTGTCTGATAATGAATGATCGATTATAATTTATAAGTAGAAGACAGTATGAAACTATACCAGACTTAAAGTTGAAATATGTTTTAAAATTATAGATTGCCAGTGACACAGAATAGATATCATTACATTTTGGGTCAAGGTTCATTCATTCATTCATCTTCTATACCCGCTTTATCCTCACTAGGGTCACGGGGGTCACATGGAGCCTATCCCAGC
>JAQQZY010000008.1:25194543-25204603 GCA_030068375.1 Ostorhinchus rueppellii
AAACTCCACACAGAAAGGTCCCACCAGTGACTGGTGCGGGAATCGAACCCAGGACCTTCTTGCTGTGAGGCACGAGTTCTAACCACTCGTTGCCCCGGTCAAAGTTCAAATTTTTATATTTTTTTTAAATTATTTTTTTTTAAACTCTTTCCATTTACTTATAATGGGTGAAATACGTGCAGGGGGCGGGGTTTGTTGGGCCTGACACCACTTGTTATTTAGTAATTTCACTGTTCGACAATATGTTAGGAATTGTTAGATTAGTCCAACTGTGCTTGACATTAGGCAACATATGGTGGTCTATCACTGGTTATGCTTACTATGAAGCTGCCCCCCCCAAAAAAAAATAAAAATAAAAACAGCCTGTGTCCTTTTATAGCCACAGTATGGGCTCAGACTATCACTTTATTCCTGTTCCCAGAACGAAGAGTGCTGTAACAGTCAGAGCTGCTGGAACCTCTCCAACATTACTCAGGCCAGATAAAGAGAGATGAGGAGGAAGATATAAAGTTCTAAATACTTGGAGTGAGATTGCCTGGAGCTACGGGGTGTGTGCGTGAGCTGTCCCGGGGGTGCTTAGTAAGCTGGGGGAGGCCCAGGGCCACGCTGTCAAGAGAGTGAGCAGGCTTTGTTTCAGTGGACGATTTAACAGCTCTCCCAGCTCGTCCTCTGCCCCTCTTCAGGCTTCCATGCCACCAGACAGTTCTTCAAGGTCAAGTCTTCTCTCCACACACACACACACACACACACTGCAGCACAGCCACTATCCACTCAGACACTAACTCCTCTACATTTTCACTACATGTACCGCTCTCTTCCTTCATACCCAGTTCTGTTGTTCCTTTTTTTTATGACTGTTCTCTCTGCTCTCTTACAAATTCAGGACGTTTCACTGACGGTCACATGTCGTCGTCAAAATATCAAAGATGTACACATAGTAGCATACATACAGCGTATATATGCATCAGTAGCATTATTAGTCTTCATAAAATACTTAACTTATTGTCATTCTGTGCATGTTTTCCATCAATAGCCTCCTAATTACTGTTTATCAATAGTAATTATGTTAAATGAAGAAGCTGTTGTGACTTGGGAAATGTTGCAGGATGTGTTTTGGTCAGTACGAGGCATATAAATGACACAATAAAATACTTCCTTCAAATGAATGAGTTATGACGAAAGCCTTACTTTAAAAAAGGGCACATACTGTAGTTTGGAATCAACAGGACGTTTTTAGCTCCGTGTCTCAGCGTCTGTGATTGGCTGGATTTGATGTCTGTCCTAAGACTGAAAACAGACCCAAGAGCAGGTGCAGAGGTCTTGTTTCCTCTGAGATAAATTACAAACACAGACACTGGACCAAATACTTCCCCACCCACACTGTAAAAAGTAAAAGATGAATCGACTTAAAAAAAATTTCTTCAATAGGTCACACATAAAAGAAATGAGTTGCATGAACCAAATTAATTACATTGAATACAATTTACTGTTATTTGGTTCATGCAACTCATTTCTTTTATCTGTGACCTATTGAAGACATTTTTTTTAAGTTGATTCATGTTTTACTTTTTACAGTGGGAGTTTATTTGTCCCTGTAGTTATATTTATGGGCGTTTATTTATTATATTTATTAATGTGAACAGCTTTTAATGCATAATAAAATACCTAGTATGTGCTTGTCTTACTAATTATTCTATTCTGTTCTGTTCTATTCCATTTATATCAACAAAATACAATTTGTTTAAACAGATGACCTTTGTTAACATTATTCCATCCATCCATCCATCCATCCATCCATCCATCCATCCATCCATCCATCCATCCATCCATCCATCCAATGAGACATCCAAACAACCTCAAACCGGCTCCCCTTAGCTGTTTCTTCCACGACTTTCGAGTCTAATTCAATTTTTTTTTTTTGCAAGTATTTAGTTTAAACATTGTATTTGGTACTAGGTCTTGGCTTCATATATTAATAATTCATGAACCTGTTCAATAAAAGTTCCTTGCGAGTTCCAGCTAGTGCCATTAAGTCCAAGTACTGCTATGTTTTGCATGTCTCTCGGTCAGCAGGTTCTTTAAGGACAGACTTGTGTCAGATCTAGTTAAAAGTCTTATCAGTGCAGTTTACTTTGTTTTGTGCGAGCAAAATATTGCAGTTTCAGTCCCCTGTAATTAGTAAAGGGACAGCTGTGGTGCTCTGCAACATTTAGGGAGCTGTCCAGAGCACTTAGACTCCACTCCAGATGTCCAGTTTTTGTGCTGCTGAAGTGTTGCTCCCAAACGGAGGCAGTCCTCCTTATTGGCCCTCGTCTGTCGTCTTGCATGTTTCAGCTCAAGTACAAGCTATGATGTGTGAGAGCTGTCCAGCCTCTGTGGTGCTGAAATGTAGCTGGCGTGCCAATATAGGTCCGTACAAAAAGCAGAAAATGTTATGTAAATGTTCGAGTGAATAAATAAATGAAAGAGAGTCGTGATGTTCAGGCTGTCATTACTGTTTCTGTGCATTTTATGGGTATTTTTTTAACAAGCTGATATGAATTAAGTATTTTTGTTGGCACATATTAAAAGTTGTGATCATTTATGTGCATTTCAGAGAGTGTTTTCCCTTTCTTGAGTTACCATTTCAACTTGTCATGAAATGTTTCTGTTAACACATAGTATGCCAAAAGACTTCAGTTGTTAATATAGAGTCATAATATGTTTGTTGTTTCGATTTTTTTGGTTTCTGTGAGCGCAACCACTTTCTGTGTGATTTAATCAACCGGATTTAATATATTTTATTGAAAAATCCAACATAAAAATAAAGAGTTTATGTGTCAATACACAACTAGAAAATGTTGTGAGTGTCATATAAATCTATGTACTGTACCATTTGAAGTGATAATGTCATGATATTTAATATGCATTATAACAGTTAACATGGTCAACAACAAAGAAAAAACAGCACTATATTATGTTGTCACTGGTTGCATTTATACACACATTTTCTTCCTTTTTGTGTGTATAATTACAACAGGAGTTCAAGATGATTTCATGCTTTTTCCAACAGAATAGATGTGAAAACACTGTCTCCGAGATGCTCACGACTTTTAGTACGTGCCAATTGTTGTTGCACTTCTGCTAGATTCTAGGATGATAATGTTTCCAGCAGGTGCAGACAGCACTGTATTCTCGACAAAATGCAACTGGAGCTGCAATTTAGTTATTTACGAACATAATTTGTGGGAAAGGGGAGATAAGAAAGATATTTCATATTGTAACACTTATTTAGTTAATTTGATTTGTCACTAAAAGACATTACCGTTGTTGTTATCAAAGGCAGTAGCTTGTTTCTGCCTCCAGAAAGTGTGGTGAAATGTCTCCTAGAATATTAATTGCCTCATCAAATGTGCACTACTGTGTGATGGGATCGTTGGGTAAAAATTTAAGAAATGCTTAAATTTACATCACGGTACAGTGAACTAACCACATGTTGTTCACTGTCCTCAAGTACCCCCAGGAAATAGGAAATATTCATGTGAGAAGAAAGCTGTGCAGTCATAATTAGTACTAAATATAACATGTCAATATGGAGTTTTGCTGGAAATTCCACCCACTTTGTTCTCTCTCTATTTCTCTCACCTATCTGTTATAAATTCCCATGTGAATGCACCGTATCACAGAAAATGACACGTCCTATGCTTATCAGCTTACAGGTATATATTATGTTTCAGATTCCCCCAGTGTTCACTAATTAACATTTTAACTGCAAATATTCATCATTTTTTTCTTCTGCGTTGTAGGTATTTAAACAGAATAATTCATATCCAAATCTACAAGGACCTAAAATGGTAATTAATGTAGCTCAGCTGCCCACTGACTGCCCATTAAAAGCCTGCGTTTAGTCAGTCATTGTGTTAGACTTCATGAATTCAGGTTTTTACAAAAATTTGCATTATAGTTGTGACCTTAGAGTGTGTGTCTGATGAGTTGATTACTAGTTCGCTCACATCACTGGCAGAAGGATTGGTATCTATTAAACAAACAGCTTACAGTGGGCTGAGTAAATTACGCATGTTTGTTTTGCCCCTGTTTATACCATTGCTCGAGGCCACAGAGTCCGTTTTTGGTCATTTTCTGTCAGTGTGGGAATGCCACGTACCGATGCAAAAAAACAATCCCACCAGAAGTCCAACCACAGTAACTTCTATTTTACTTGAGCAGATTTCCTAAAAACAAAAGAAATGGCACCGAAATAGAAAGCTAAGATTTAAGGTGTAAGAGCCGTATGTACAAAGATAAAACCACAAATGGTTATGGTCACCTGGTGTGTTTTTCTGTTTGGGCTTTGGATGTCGCTGTTCTCTAAGTAAGAGTGCATGAATTTAGGCAGGTCACCTTACCTGGTTGTTAACTTTTTGAACCCGGAAGGGCGAAAGGTTTTTGATCGCTGTGGCGGCAAGTGGAGGAGAAGCCATATGTTTAATTGCTTAATTGTTTGGTTATTCAGTGTCTGGACAACGTCTGAAATGTCTTTACTTATTCAAACGGAAATAAATGGATTCAATATTCATCACAACAAGACGAGCCGAAGATCCTTTTTTTTGTATAGCATACGGTGAGCCATGAGCGGGGCGTCAGCCAGCTTACTCCCGGGTGTCAAACACCATGGGAGCTGCGTCGTAGAACTCGCTCCTACATAAGGTGTTTAAGGGCGATGACGCACCAGCCCGATTTTCGGCGATCGGACGTTGTCGGCCAGTCTGGTAAGGTCGGTGACATGAATCTGCTTTGTGTTCCGGCCATCATTAATGTCGTTGCCATTCTTTTCAGCTGGTTCAACTTGTCATCAGCCATTATCCAGCTGTTCAGTTGGACCAGTCTGATTGGTGGAGGGATAGCCCTTGACTAGCGAATCAGTGAACGAGAAAACCAGAATCTTTCTTCTTCCACAAGAAGAAGCCCGGGAGCTGACAACAGCAGTATCTTCTTATTACTAGTCATCTGTTCAGTGAGTACAACAACAATTCTTCTTGAGTGCTCAGTGACTGACGACAGCACATGTTTTGGTCTAGAGAGACGTTCTGCCATTTCCGGTTTTTCGTTTTTTTGGGCCACAGTACAGATTAGCGGCACCTGCTGTTATGGGGGCATTACACGTCATGCAAGTGCAGAACGTTCAGTCAAGTCGATCGTTGAGTTTTGGTGTGTTCTTTGCACTTTTTTGACCATATCAGGAAGATGGGAACCGACTGATCAGTTGGACTACCTTTTCTGGCAACGATCGGTAGTTGATTTTGTGTGTCTTCACCTTATGTCATTCAGACTTGCTATCACTGTCACTCTTAATGTAGACAATAATACTTCTGCTGGGCTATTATGCAAACCATTGTTTTAGCCTGTGACCGGTTAAAGGGGCTCAATATTACCAATAAGTCTTACAAGACAAACGTCAATAGACATGCAAAGCCCATCTAATGTAAGTTTCTGCTTTTGATATATTTTTCTTTCTGACCCTGAACCATTTTAACTTTACTCATGTGGTCCAACAAGTCCAGATGGACCCTGTAACAGAATGATGGGTCCATCATAGTGAAAAGAGAGGTGATTACCCATCATGCCTAGAGCTGTGGGGGCAATGTGTTAGTGTTGATTCAGGTGGTCAGGTCTAGGTTCAGTAACATTATGTCCCAAACAAAATGAATACATAAATAAAGACAAAAAACTTTTTCCCACAAGGAATACATCCCATAATCAAAACTGAAGGTGGTCTAATGAAATATTAAGCATATATGTTCTGTTGTTCTTTTTTCTACTCTATATACCTTTTTATTGGTTTTTATAGTACTTTTACTATTGAAAATATAAGGGTTTATTCTGCAAATAGTACTTATAGAACATATAGTACTTATACAAATGCTGTGTTAATATTAAATATATTTTTGTGTAAATAAACAGTCAAATGTAATTTTCAGAACACAATTCTCAGTGTGAATACATGCTGTAAGTTTCCTTAAAAGGGCGGGGCATGTAACCATGGTAACTGATCGCTCCCCCTCTCTTGGACTACATTTGCCTTCTCTCTTTGTCCATTGCATCACAACTGCATTGCATTATGGGATATTACAATGGGGAAGTGCCCATAGATTGCATGCTATAATATTTTCCCATAAATACGATACAGCTTACATACTATTGGTAAAATCTTGCACACTTTAACCCATTAAGACCCAAGGCCCCCAAATGAATTTTTCTCTATATTTAACCTTTCTTAAGTCATTCCTCACCATTTACTGTAATATTATCCTCTTTATTTGTGTTTATCCATGAAAATCAGGTATTTTTCCATATTTAGCTCACTGATCATAAAACCTCAGAGTACATTCAGAGGTAATTATATCAGAAACAGACTTACAACTGATGAAGAAATGACTTTTTCAGCAAAATATATCATTCACTGAACATAAACCAAGCGTCTCCCTCCACTGTCATTTATCAAACTCCGTAGATTTTACTGCTGAATCAATGTTGTAGAAGATAACAGCGTTTCTACGTTCAATGCAGAGCCTCTGAGCGTCCAAGTGGGTCATATCTGATGACCGTGAAAAGATAAGAGAAACAGTAGATCAACAGGTATTAAACATTTTAGATCAGCAGATGGTTTTGGTTGACCTACTAACCTATTAATTAACATCATAATACAGAATTTTAGACACCGCTTTAGTGTTTGTATCGCTGCCCACATTCGATTTAGTGTCTGTGTGTGCATTTCGTCCCCGTCAAAAGCCACGATTATTCCTTCACTACTACATTGAGTGCACTCAGGCCGTTCAATAATCTGCCTTGATGAAAGGTCCCTTTTCTTATTCAATAATACCTGGCACGTCCTTTTCAGCATAGGTGTGACCAATTAGAGAGGATTGACGCCTTTATCCCCAGTCCCTACGAGACAAGCTGTCATAAATACGGCTAAGGCCTAGCGGTGGAGGCTGTTTATCTGTCCTCTGAGGTGGTGGTGGTGGGGGAGTTGCTTATATCCCAGGCTACCCAGGAAATTTGGATTTGCTGCTTGGTTGCTGTACTGAGTCTGACTTCAGCTCAGAGCAAATGACTGTTTAATTTGCTCAGTGTTGCAGGTAATTTCTCTCATTCACTCACGGACAGCCTGGTCCCAAAGTGAATGCAGGCAAATCGATAAAGCTTAAGAATACCAGACCCTTAAAGAAGTTTGGCCCCAGATCCCTCAAGCTTGTGTGATTTGTTTAAAGCAATGTCCAGAGATGGTATGGATGGGGATTTAAAAAAAAAAAAGGGGGGGGGGGGGGAGGAGCAGTTTTGTTTACACAATGAGGGCGCGTTGGTTCGGGATAGGGCACTTGCACCGGTCAGGAGTGAATCACGGGAGGTTTTCCTGAGGCTAAACAATGCATGGTCGGAGAGAGAGAGAGAGAAAGAGAAAGAGAGAGAGAGAGAGGACGACTGTGTGTTTTCATGCTGTTTTTTTTTCTCTGCATGTTTATGTGTTTAACAAAAACCCCTTGCATATATGTGAAAAGACAGATTCAACCAAGCATCTGACTCCTGAAAGCGTTTGGCTGCTCACCCTCATGTGGAGCTTTTGCTCTCGCGGCCCTTCGGTGAAAGCGAAAGAGGGAAGAACGAGGAGTAGGCCAGAGAGAGAGAGAGAGAGAGAGAGAGGTTTGTGCTGAGCCGCTGACATGCTGGTGAAATATTGATGAAGTTGCAAAGTGGTGTTTCACTAATAGCCATCCTTTAGCATTTGCTGACAGGCCATTATAGGGCATTTTTCTCTCTTTCCTATTGGTTGTTTTCTCTCTTTTTCTTCATCCCTCATCTATTTTCCTTCTGTCTCTTACTTAACAACTACAGTACAGTAATTATCAACAACAGCTGCTGTGCTCATTTTTGAGAACTGGGCAGGTTTTGGTTTACATATAAATCAGCATTTTTGTGATCAGTAAAGGAGGTTTTGGTTGGAAATAGCAAGTATGGGGAATATAAGTTGTTTTTTTTTTGTTTTTTTTACCCCAAATTCCAGAAACAAAAATAATTCAATGGATATTATGCATCTCAGCCCAGAAATCATGTTGATCAGGTGTGTATTTGCATTGAACCTGCTTTGCTAAAAATTATATGAATCTATTTCCGAAACTTTAATTTCATTTGGTCACTTACAGACTAGCCGAGGGTTAGGTTTCACTTTAGTTGTAATCAAGGAGCACAAACTGTATCATTCTCTTATATTGTATTTGGAGGACTAATATTTTATCTTTACATTTTTGCAGAAAGTATGATAAGACATGCAGGTGCGTTTTCATGTGGTTTTGTCCTTATTTTGTGTTAATCCCTGGCCATTTTAACCATTAGCAGCTGTACTGTAGGTAATTCTTTTATCACAAAGGGGTAGTTGTTCGTTTTCCTCAGTGTTTTTCAGCTATCTCTAGTAATTGATTAAAAAAAAGATAATAATAATACAATATTTTTTGTGATTTAATATATATTTCATTATAATCAAAACACTAGACACTTTTCCAAATAAAAATCAAGTTAAAATAAAATACAGGATATAATATCTGAGAGGGCATGTCTTGAGTGACCCGATCATGTGACCGATGATCGTTTTTCTAACATCTCAGACCCCACCTTTAATAGGACTGAATATGTATCTGAAAAATAAATACATGAATAAAAATTAATAAATAAATAAAAATAGACGGATCATCTGTCTGCATGACAGATTAGCATCCCTCTTTCTTTTTACAGAAGCAAAAATCTGAATTACCGTATCTCACCTCATTATTTTGGTTGAAATCACTGGTGTTGCATTCACAGGAGATGAGGACTGCCCATGTGGTATTATAATGTTGTGTAATAAAATGGAAATTAATACAGCACATCACCATTACCCTCAACGCAATTTAACACCATGCAACTCAAAATGAGACCTAATAATAATAACAGCTCCAAACCGAGCCGGACCACCGACAACATGGCAGTGCCACAGTCAGCACGGTACAACTTGGTCTGAACTGAAACAATTACTTTATAGGGGAATGGGTGTGATTACAAGCTGCCCTGTGAGACTCAACAAGCAATTACAAATCAGTAAATAATAATTATGGCAGCTCAGCCGAGACGCTGTCTGTAGCAGAAGCGAAGAACTCAATGGAAAGAAGCCGCAGTAACATCAAACACACACGAATACATGCGCACCTCGTAATTAGTTGTATTGTATTAGCTGTGTGGGACTTGTGCACCTGCAGGAACACTGTTATAACACTGCATACAACACTGACAGAACCTCCATATTGAGTTTGAATTCCCTGAATATGTACACTTTTTTTGTGTTATATTAACTTTATTACAGTAATGTATTAGAGGTAGAGTAATAGATTTTTTTTTTTTTTTTTTATTAGTGTTTGTGTGTGTGTGGTTACACTGCAAAATTATATATTTTTCTTTCCTTCCAGAAAAAAACAAACAAAAAAAATGCCAGGAAATGCTATGACCTCTTACTCAAAGACAGCAGCCCAGTTCCAGATGGATAAAATGAAATGCTACTCAAGAAAACCTGAGTAGAAGTCCTGAATGCAGTCCTAAATGGATCTGAAATCCGATCAGGTTCAATATGAAGGACTTAGGTTTGGTTTTCTGCAACAATCATTACACTCATCCATGCATTCTTCAATGCCCCTCTTATACTTCTCTACAGCAGCAACAGTGCAAATGGCTAAAGTGATCATTTGTATTTTATACGTAAAACATTTTTCATCCTTTAGTAAGTAAATAAATTTTACCATAGTAAAATTATTATGGCGTCATTGAATAATCTACTGTAAGCTTAACCCTTTTATGTATGATATTCACATTAGTAGACACATAGTTGAAGCTCACTTTCCAAAGGGTTCTAAAGGTAATATACTCCAAACCACACGGGGGCAGTTTCTATAGACCCTAAGCATCCATTCATTCATTCATTCATTCATTCATTCATTCATCTTCTATACCCGCTTTATCCTCACTAGGATCATGGGGGTCGCATGGAGCCTATCCCAGC
>JAQQZY010000008.1:25313902-25325270 GCA_030068375.1 Ostorhinchus rueppellii
GTCATTTATTTTCTGATTCATCTTATTAAACTATGTAAGATTTAGCACATTTAATGTCTGAAGCAGAGATTTTCTAAAAAAAATTGTAGAGCAGTGCAATAGAACTTCACAGGGGTTTGTGCATCAGTGGAGGATATGCACACTGTAAAAAGTAAAACATGAATCAACTTAAAATATTTTCTTCAATAGGTCACACATAAAAAAAAAAATAGTTGCGTGAACCAAATGAAATTATATTGAATGTAATTGAATGTCATTTAATTAGGTTCACGCAGCTATTTTTTTTTTTTTTTTTTTACATGTGACCTGTTGAAGAAACATTTTTAAGTCGATTCAAGTTTTAGTTTTTACAGTGCAGTCACGTCCCAGTTGTGGGTGGTTTATTAAATCTCTGAAGGAGTAGAACAGGTCTGTAGCCAAGCATCTCAGCCAAGTCTAACCGAGGTGTTTTTCCCCCCAAATATCTAATGGTGTATAAACCACTGCCTGGTGTTCACTGAGCAGTGTTTCTGCTGGTGTTGCGATCCAAGAAAGTCACACAGTTATTCCAGCTTCAGCATCAGTAATGAGAGCTACACTTTCAGATTCCCCAATAAATGAATTATTTAGCCTCAAAAAGATACTCTTATCTTTAGTGTTTCCGTATTGTGTCAGCAAGTATTCTGCTTATTCATAGAGTATGCAAATCTGCGATGGGAAACTGGATTATGACTCTCAGTGTGTTTTATTGACCACATCATCGCAGGGATGTGCAGACGCGATTAGCCACCAGCCCCCCCCCTCCTATTCTACCGTGGTCATATAGTGGTTGTACAATACACACATCCTGGTTAGAGTTGGGAAACAGTTTGTTCATTATTGTGTTGTGCATATTCATAAATACACGATGCTCTTTATAGACTTGGTGATTTAACGATGAAAATTATAATCATCGGTGTAATTGCAGCCTAAACCAGAGGTGTCAAACATGCGGTGTGGGGGCCAAATCCGGCCCGTGGGATGAATTTGTGAAATGCAAAAATGATACTGCAGACATTAATCATTTTAGCTCAGGTTCCACATACAGACCAATTTAATCTCAAGTGGGTCACATCAGTAAAATACTAGCATAATAACCTATAAATACTCACAACTCCACATGTTTTTCTTTGTAAATATAAACGTTTTCATGCCATTTCACTGTATTTAGACTGAAACTATTATTTCATAAAAATGCAAATACTCTGAACAAATGCGAACATTTTGAAATGTCTGAAGTCTGCCTGATAGTAAATGTTTTATGTATTTGTAGATCCACTGTGATCTATAACGTATAATTTACACGTGTAAATGATAAACTGAGACATAATGTTGTTAAAATTGCACTTAGCTTTCTTAAGAAATGTCACTTTGTTCATGTTCTTCACATTGTTTTAAAGGATAGTTGGTAAATGTAAACATTTTCATCACACAATTTAACTTTTTTCACACTACAACATAGAGGAAGGTTTGGAGTTGGCGTTATTTATATATTATTATGTCATTATTTCACTGGTTCGGCCCACTTCTGATTAAATTTGGCTTATCAAATGTGGCCCCTGAATTAACATGAGTTTGACACCCCTGGCCTAAACCATACAAATTATGATATATCTGAGAGCTGTAATGAAAAAGTATTATTAGTTCAAATTATAATGTTGATTAAGAAAATGAGGTATGAAATGACTTTCGCATTCAGAAACAGCTCAATAGCTTTATATATTTTTATTGTTTGCCGAAATGTGGAATATTTTTGGCAATTGATTTTCTTGACCCCTTTATACAAATCCATAAATCAGGTTTCATTCTATACATACAGCCTGATTCTAACTGAGAACAGCTCTGTTCAGCTGTGCATCTGCACTCCTCTCTTTTACTCTATTTTAATTGATTATTATTTACGTTTTATTATGTTTTAATTGTAATTGTGTGTTTTAAACCTGTCTCTTTTCCATTTTTGCAAAGCACTGTGTGTGAATTATACTATAGAAATGCATTTGCCTGCATTGTAATGATTATAACTGAGTACGAGCCTTATATGCAGCTGTAAACTAATGATGTCTTTTCTTTTTTCCCCTTTGCCTCCTGGCCTTTTCCTGTGTTTCCTACCAAATAGGTAAGTGATTATTCCTGTTTTCTCTGTTTATCTGTCTGTCTGTCCAGTGGGTATTTACATGGCCATTGCCCATAGACACACTATCCTCCTCTGACTGAGCATAAATCTGTGCTCAGTCTTGCAGCACTGTGTTCAGCCAGTGTAATAATGCATGGATGGTGTTGCTACTCTAGCGTGCAGGGACCCAGTGATACACCAAGGCCTGTGTGTTTTATGCCCCATGCTGTCTAAATGGCCGGCAGCCGCTGCCTCTGAGGAGAAGGCCTTGTCTTGCCCTTGCTCCACTTTACCCCGAACACAATCAAAACTTCTAAAGCGAGAGGGAAACAGGGTGGGAGAAAAGGGAATTGATAGAGAAAGGGATAAAGGGAAGATGAAGGGAAAGTTTTTTTTGTTTTTTTTTTTTGCATTGCTTTGCTGAGACAGAGAAAGCAGCAGGCTATCACACATTGCACCGGAAATTAATTATTTCACATATCCGCTCTGAGACACGCATAAACACAGCAACTTGCTAAAATGTCACAGTGGAGGTGAGAGTAAGAAATCAACAGAGCCAGAGCTGAGCGCCAAAAGGTTAGGAGTCATCCTCAAGGAGAATTTCTGTAGCCTGTAATTTAGTATTCGTAACCTTGGTGACATGAGAGCGAATGAGAGAAGAGATGCAAAAAAGTAAAGGAGACCGAGATGGTGACAGGGAGACAGGCAGAGCCCAGCAGGAGGGGTTGATGTGTGAAAACAAGAGGGGGAGGATGGAAACCGGGAACTCTGGGTAACAAAGGAGGGTGTATGAGAAGAGAGGGAAGTGAGAAACAGAGACAGAAGGAGAGAGGAGGACTAAAATAGTAGGGCTTGGTGAGCACCCAAAGTCACTCCTCCCAGTTGTTTCCAGATTAAAATTATTTTTAGCCCAGACATTGACATTGACAGTTGATCTTCTTGTCCTAAACTAAGTATATTTCCATAAATGTTGGATTAGTTCTTCAGATAAAGGACAAAGAAACTGAAGAGAACGCATCTTCACACAATATTTATCTTATTGTCGGGAATTAGATTAAGATAAAGGCCTCATTTTCAATAGAGTTGAACTTTCACGATAACAGATGTAACGATAAAAGGAATCTTAGATAAGAAAACCCTTAAGAAAAGTTAAACCATTAAAATACAAATCAAATAAATCAATTAAGATAAGCAAAGATGAACCTACAATTAGACCATTCTGACAATTATTTCAAGTTGTAAATGCTGCTCAGTGAGTAAAACGACATAGTCGCTGTAAAAACAACTCGAAGTTGATTGTGTATGATAAGAACCCGTAATAAAAGACAGCTGTGAGACGGAAAAATGAAAAAGAAAGACAGAAATTACAGCTAAGGACCTTGTAGATATAATTCTGCGACATTTGAAAGGGATGTATTTAAGCATGTTTAAGAAGTTACCATCACCTATAACTGTAAGATAAGCAGCCTCTGAAAACAAAAAACCTACACAGTAGAGGAAAATATATGTATCTGTAAAAGAAAACTGTCCTTCATGCATTCATCACTTCATTTCCATAGTATTTGTTTGTCAACTTCTCATCAGTCCACATTGTAAGTAACTTTCACTCTGACTTTTCATATTTGTAACATCTGATGAGCTTGTCGTAGTATTTACGGGTCTGAAAAGGAACATTAATTTAGTTTTAGTTCTTGATGATTACTGTAAATCAGCAAACTGTGATTTAACAGTTGAATGTGCTGTAGTCACTTTACAATATAAGATGATGTCATCAGCATACAACTTTTTACCTTCTTAAATTGAAATGATGGTAAGACGGAGGTTGTTGTGTTTGGACCGAGGCAGACCCTTGATGGTTCTCCTCTGGATCTGGGTCCCTTGCAATCATTTGCTAAACTGGTTGCTACTTATCTTGGTTTTAAAATGGATACTGATTTGAAACTCGATAAACACATAGTTTTATCATTTACGGCTTTTATCTCAAATGAAACTGGTCCTATCTTTCAAAGCTAGACTACTGTATGCTGCTGTCAACCACAGGTCCTTTGCACACCTACGGATCGTCCAAAATGCAGCTACTCGACTTCTAACACACACATGAACACATCACTCTGTCCTGACTTCTTTTCATGGGCTACATGTTAGGATACATTTTAAAGATGGTACTATTTGTTTTTAAATCCCTTATTGGGAATCTCGGCGCTCTTACAGTGGTATACTCCCTCTGAGGTACTGAGGTTCACAGATCATCCTTGTTGTGCAGAAAACTAAGCTAAAAGCTAGAGGTGACCGAGCTTTCTTGGTGCTGGCACCTAAAGTTTGGAATGAGTTACCCACCCGTGTCAAAATGGCTCCTTCTTTGGAGACTTTTAAGCCTCAGTTTAAAGGTCTCTTTTAGTCCTTGGGGGTTAACCCACCATGAGACTTGTATGGTCTTGGTTCTGTTTTCTGATGTCTTTGTGTTTTGTGTGCCTTTTGCATTGCACAACACTTTGGCAACCTTGTGATTTTTAAATGTGCTATTTAAATAAAGTGGATTGGACAAATTGGATTACATCAGAATCAGCTACGAAAGAAAGTATGTCATTTTCAGATTACAAAGGTCAACAAAATAACAGTATTTAAGTTAGTAATGGAAGAAATTTACCTTTCCTATTTTTACAGTCTGACTATGGTTATAGTTTAGAACTGGCAATTTAAAAAAAAAAATGTTAATAGCCAAGTGGCCTCTATGTGCAGGCGTGTGTGTGTCTCAGGATTCACACAAAAGCTGGAAAGATCTGACTGCTGCAGTTTGGCATACTTATGTCCTTTTAGTTAAGGATCAGACTAATGATAACAGCAAGTTGATAGGACCAATATTTTGGGAGATATTAATAATTTTGGAATACAGTAGCCTTACAATGTTGCTATACCCAGAAGGTTTTGGCGGTGACTACTGGACAAATGCGGTACAGCATGCATAAATACACAACAGTATAAAAACTACCACATGTAGAACTCGTGGATCCTCACAGGTTAACGCACTAGTTTATCAGTCCACCCTCAAAGGGGGACAAGGGGTACTGTTTTCGGTTTGTTTTGCTCTTGCGACAAAACTATTGGTTGACTTCATATCAGATTTGGTTTATATATTGCCAGTGACCTAGAGTGGATCTCATTACATTTTGGGAAAAGTAGGTCAAAGTTAAAATTTTTTATTAATTTAAAAAAAAAATCTTCCCATTCACTTATAATAGGTGAAATATGTGTGAGGGGCGGGGTTTGTTGTGCCCGGCATCACTTGTTATTATTTATCTTTAGCTGAGTGGCTCAGTTTAACCCTTAAGACTAAGAACTATTATGATACTAACTTACAAATACATTTTTCATTAAATTCAACTTTTTCTAACTGATTTAACAACCCTTATTATATTATTATCCGCTACGTTTAGCATTTTGCAGTGAAAAGCAGGTATTTCCTTATATTTAATATACTGACCGTGTCGATGTTCATTAAAGCTCAGAATACATTTCACCAAAACAAAAGAAAGTGAAGCCAAAATGACTTTTTCAGCAAAACTGAACATAAAACCAAGTGTATAAAACTACGGTCATTTGTCAAACTACATCAGGGGTGTCAAATCTGGTCCTGGGGGGCTGGTATCCTGCATGTTTTAAATATTTCCCGCTCCAGCACACCTGGTTCAATTAATGATCAGCTCATCATCGTGCTCTGCAGAAGCTTGATAATGATGTACAGTAATGGCTTCCAGGTGTGATGATAGAGGGAAATATCTAAAACATGCAGGATACCGGCCCTCGAGGACCAGAGTTTGACACCCCTGAACGCCTCTAAAGGCCCTAAAACCACAAATACAATGCCACTGAAATGCTGCGAAACTGCATTTTACCTGAATTGTGTAAATGTATTGATAGGATTTGAAGCTCAAATACTGCTTAATGTTTTAGATCTGTAGGTTGTGTCGGTTGCTGGAGACTCTGTCGGTCTCTGAGGGTTAACGAACATGAGTCTGGGTCCAGTAGAATAGTAACAGGTCCAATAGGAGGGTTCGGACGACGTCAGGTTGTTTGCAGAAAGTGTATCCAGCTAAATACTAGGAGTACCAACATGACCGTGGAGTTCCCGGTCATATAAATTCATCTTTTTCCCCTTTCTTCTGCTTACCCCTCCTTATCATTTTATTGTGTTCTTCTCACAGGCTGTGGGGTTTGAAACATGAAAGAGCTTCTGTGCATCATCACAGGGTTTTTTCATCCATAATTGATTTGTGTCACATAATGAGGGAGTTAGTATAAGGCGGAAATGAGACGCCGGCCAAGCCAGCCGGTCCGATACGGCTTCAAAATAGCTATGGGGACAAATTTCTAGAGGATGTTTCCCCGGAGGATCCCTCTCTAAAATCACAGAAGGAGCAAGGGGAGGAAGGAACGAGAAAGAAAGAGAGAAAAATGGGCATAGCGCTTTTTATGCACAGGGGGCGTCGCTAAAAGGCTTGAAAGAGAGCTGTCCTTTTTGGGGACAGAGGGTCCGTGTCAGAGTTGTCTTACCCTTTGGGAGGAGGTCTGAAGGGTTTTTTTTTTTTTTTTTCTTTAACAGCAAGGAGTCGATCTTATTTGCCAAAGAAAGTTTTAGCTGCGCAAAGTAGGCCACTGAGCCGCCGGACTTACATCACACTCTCTTTGTGGCTTTCATGACACTGTGTCAATGTCATTCTGCACTTTCAATAGAAAACAGGGATCAGCTAGCATATTGAACAGTCAACTTGTTAAATTATAGACATATAGAAACTGAAAGAGTTTAACTATACATGCAAAGTGCAGTGTTATGACAGACTTCGTTTGTGGCAGTCGAGCCTTTAAGAACCAGAGCCCCATGAAAAATAAAAGAACTTCATCTAGTAAAAACAAAAAAAAAAATGAGTACAATTCTGTGTTTACCGCGCCCTTTCTCCAAACTTGATGTTATAAAACACAAGTACTTAATGCGTAAAACACTGAAAAATACAGCGTAGTTTAGACACAGGCAAATCAAACTAAATCTCCGGAATGTAAAATCCCTATCAGATAATAACCCGTGAAGCAGAGACAGCAAAGCAGACAGATAGCGAACATGCATGAAAATTCAATGAGATTGCATCAGACAGGGATTTGTCTTGCTGATACAGGAGCACCGTTACTATTCTGTGAATGCATTCTTCATGTGTTTGTTTATCCTTATGAAAGGCAAATGGGCTGAGAGCTTAGAGATGACTTCTCTAAGACGTTTTCATTTGATCTGTCTGGCTGCCGAGACGCGCAACGCAACTGTTACCTCTTCCTGACCCTCATTCTTCACGTATTCATTTTGGCTTCAGGCTCACTTGTTGCCTAAAGGCCTCACCAGAGCGTAAGCTGGGCTAGGTCCAAATCTTTTTTATTCTGTAGTAATCAGGTCCAGGTTTATTGCTGTGGTCTCTAAACAGCAATATGTCAATATATTATATTAACAGGAGGTGCGGAATAATAGCTTGTACTGCAACTCTTGCCATATTCACCCTATTCTCTGTGGTTACTGGAGCGGCGCCATCTTGTTTATTTTGTGCGAGAACTTCTGGTGGTCAAGGGTCAAAAGAAGTGAGGTACAATGACCAGTATTATTGGTCCAGTCCGTGGTTGCCACAATAATTGGAAGAAGAAACGTTCGTCTGTTCAATAAAAGTGTTTTACTCACAAGAAGAGAAGGGGTGAATGTTGTGGGCCGGCCTTTAATCTGTATCCGCCTCCTCACAGTGAAGAAGACCGGCGTCTTCGGCTGAGGGCGCTTAACTTAAAAAGAAAAAAAACACAGAAAAAGCCACGTCTGTTCGTTTCACTTTGTGGATGGGAAACCTACAATCAGCACCCATATCCTGAGAAATGGCTTGGCTATGCAGCTCTGGAGCGACATCCGCACCGACAGTTTGTGATAGTAGTGGGCGATACTGCAAAATTTGGCATCAATCTGGTACCAAATACAAGGCTAGTATTGCTGATACCAATACCAATACTTTTCATTTACAAAAGCAGCTTATTTATTTATTCATGTACAACAGTGAATTATCAGTAAGTGTAAGCTACTGTATGTATCACGAATATCCTAAAGGCCTAAAGAAATGATCCTTTTCAGGAATAAGTGATTTTGGGCTTAATTAGTTTGCATAACGATCACAGTAAAAAACAGAACAAAGATGATAGACAAATAAAAATACTTTTAATTTACTATCTTATGAAAATATTAGAGAACCGAGAAATGTTTTAAATTAAATAATTACCCTTTCACTTGAGAGTTTTGTTCAGTTTGAGTTAGGCTGTTAAAAAAAAAATCGTCCAATATGTAACTGAACGTAGAGGAGCAAAACTGAAACTTGAGTATCGATTCCATAGCACAAGTATCGATGCAATACTGATACCAACACGGTATCGATAATATCGATACTTAGTATTGATCCGGCCACCACTAGTTTGTGAGGTGATCAGGTAAATTCACATAAACTTTACTTTGGCCTATCGCGAGTTTGCTTAAGTAGATGCTAGCTACATTTGCTGCTAGCAGCTAACATTCTGTTACTGACTGCTTGTTCTGTTACTGACTGCTTGTCAACGTAGGGTTTAAAAGATTTTAAAATGATGTAGTTTAGGAGTAAATACTCTAAAATAATGTTGACCCTGGTTAAGCCGGAAGTTCCAGCACAAAGCGGAAGAAAAAAAGTAGTTAAAAGGGGCGGGGCAGAATAAGGTGAATAGTGTTAAGTGTTAAGCCTGTACTAGTTCCATTCTCTCCTATTTTGGGATGGCTGCATTTGTCATTGCATCTAATTATCCTTGACACGAGTTCTGACTGTCCTTGGCTTTGACATTTGGTTTCTTTTTTTTCATAAATCTAATTAATGTGACAAATTAATCACGTGCATGTGGGTTGCACTGAGTCCAGATCCAGTGGTTATGGGTGTGTTTTCCATGGAGCTCTCTAAATGTAATGTGTACACACTATACACACCAAAACCAGCTCCAAAGTCTGACTAATTTTTAATTGTGCATAATCAGTTATGTTTATGTTGTGTTCATAACGTGGTTATAACTATTGTGATGATTTGTTGATCGGTAGTATTAATTTTGCTGTAGTTCTTTTAACCCTTTCATGCACAAATTATGAGAACCTTAATCAAGAGTGTTTTTATTCATCTTTATGCATGAAAAACATAATGTGATTGAATATTTTTACAAAAATCTCCACTCAGCTGGACACCATGTGTTTAATCTTTGAAGCAAGCATTTATTGACATACTGCACGAAAACTGTGAAATAACATTTTTAATGCTGCTAATCTGATGTTTTCTCACATTTTAACACACTATAATACGAGTTATTTCTCAGATAATATGCAAAAACCCACACTTTCTGTTTAAAAAAAAACCCTAAATTACAGTTTAATAAGAATTAGGAATTGATTTATACTCAAATGTGTTAGTGCAGATCAGGTTTACAAAGAACAGGTATGAATGTCAGTGTGTGGGATGGTGCATAAACGTCCACTGTGTTGGTTGATGTTGGTTGATGTGCAAGTAAAACGACAAAACCCATGAATATACAAGAGAACAGCTGCAGAACACTGTAGTGACCAGTATGCATGAAAGGGTTAAAATGATTATAGATTACATCTGAGCAACAGTTTGATTTATTGTTTCGTCTGAGTGAAATCAATGTTATCTTTGATCCATAAAGAATCAAACATTCACTGTTGACAAAAAGAATCTATTGATCGAAACTGTTTCTGTAGATCCATTAATTCCATCAGTACATGTAAATAATTGGTGTAAAATGCAGTTTCTCATCTTTTCATGGTCATCAGATATGAGCCATTTGGACGTTCAGAGGCTCTGTAGTTACCATGGAAACAGCATCATCTTCTACAACACTGATTCACCAGTAAAACCTATGGAGTTGGATCAATGACGGTGAATGGACACTCTTATTTTTGCATTTAGTCATTGATATCTTCAATGAAAAAGTCACTTTTTCTTTAGTTTTCTCTGGTTTTGATATAATAATTTAACTTTTGTCTGAGCTTTTATGAACATCTACATTATCATTGATTAGACATAGGAAAACATATGATTTACACTGAAAAACACAAGAAAACTATTGATAATATAGTAAATGGTGATAAATCACTTAAGAAAAGTCAAATATAGAGGAAAACAGTATTTTGAAGTGCCACAAAAGTAGCACTGGGTCTTTATGGGTTAATTGACAGAGCATATGCAGACTGTATAGAAGTGATCATATTTGGACAAAATGATGGAACAAGAGAAAAGCATGAAATCTGCCGTGCTAATTTTAAAAGACTGAAATCCCAATCATATAGTACACTGCTAAGTTGGAATCTGAATTATTTGACATGCCACTAAGTAAGCTCAGCGACTACAAATTAGCATAATTAGCATCTTAGCTGACAGTACATAGGGAGGTGTGTGGGTGGATGAGTTTGAGCTGCTAAGTATAGCAACAGTAGAGATATGAGGGGAAAAAACATTTTTCTTCTGTAAAGAGAACAACAGGAAGTCCAACTGAGCTGCTAAACATATGTGACAGTTTGTAGTCTGACTCCAATGACTAAGAGGTGTTATAAGCCAGATGCTTAACCTTTAACCCCTGAGACACTGTACCAGGTAAACGTACCGCTGTGAATTTGTCTGTTTCAGTGTCAAAAACTGCTGTGACACGTGGGTGTTTGTGTTCCTTTTCTTCAGTGGTTTTGTTTTACTATGTTTTTTAGGGTCAAAACAGGTGGAATAACAGAAAAAGACAGTTTTTTTTTAGTTGCACTTTAAATAAAAAAAGGTAACAAACACATAAACAAGTAAATATAAACAAAATACAATAATGTAAGGGAGGCCAAAAGCTTAATATGCTTCTATAAAGGCCCCCCTTCATCAACGTAATTAACAAATCAAATAAACCAGAAAAAATAGGTAATAAGAGAACAAAAAACACAATACAATAAAGAATTGAACACAACTTAGATGATAATGTTTGATGAAAATTGTTTAAAAACTGTTAATTACAGTCTAATAATGACAAAGACAAGCAATTGATTTACACTCAAACATGTTACTATAGATCAGGTTTATCCAGAACAGCAAAGTTACAGTAATGGTATGAATGTCAGTGTATTATGGGATGGTGCATAAGCGTCCACTGTGTTGGCTGATATGG
>JAQQZY010000008.1:25382887-25394548 GCA_030068375.1 Ostorhinchus rueppellii
CCCTGTGATGAACTGGTGACTTGTCCAGGGTGTACCCCGCCTTCGCCCTAAGCAGCTGGGATAGGCTCCATGTGACCTCCGTGACCCTAGTGAGGATAAAGCGGGTTTAGAAAATGAATAAATGAATGCCCATAGGTGTGAATGTGAGCCTGATTGGTTGTTCATCTATATATATGTTGGCCCTTCGATGAACTGGCGACTCATTTGTTCTGAAGATGAATGAATAAATGGTTGGCTGTGTATAGTTTCCATGTGTGATTTTAACATGGTTTCAGGTTTTCAGTGTGTAGTCATGAGCATGTGAGCCTCAGTGTGACAGCACCGTGAGTTTTTCGAGGGATGAGGAGCTGAGAAAGAGACAGAGAAATATACCCCGTTTCTGTTGTTCTATTTTCATCTCGGCAAAGTCACGAGCCCTACTGTCAGCTCAGGCTCACATTGAAAGGAGAGAAAAAAAAGGGAATTTCACAGTATTAATATAGACGCTAAGTTAAAATTAAATTGTGGTTCTTCGGTGACACATTCTCTTTGAATGGAACCAGGCTTTCAATCCTGCGAGAAGTGTGAAGTAAGACAAATGGGAAATCCTACATCGCGTTATGAATCCCCGGAGGCACAACACTTGAGTCGGAGCCACAGGAGATATTTCCTACAGAAGACGATATGAATACAAGATCTGAAAAGGTTTTTTTTTTTTTTTATTATTGTTCATTTCTGTGTAGAGGTCTGACTTTAGATGGAACCTAGCCTATGTGGAAATACTTCTAATGATGACTCATGCGGTCTGGACAACTCTTCAAGACAGCTGGTGGCATTTTTCACATGTCATTTACTCTCAGTTTTAATGAGTGATTCATGTGAAACAAGTGATAAAAGTCAGAAGGTCAGAGATTTACATACTCACTGGACCGTGATCACTTTAATCATGTCATTTATATTTGCTGTCGATACAAAGTAGTTCGATTTGGCAAAAAGAATTAATATATATATGATGCTTTCGACATCAGAGGTACCCATGTGTACTGTAGGTTATATTCAAACAGTGATAAGATGTTTTGCTACTTGGCAGTGATTAGTTAATCAGCTGGTACTGCACTGGAATACGTAGCAATAATACTACAGATTTGCATCGCTTACACTTTGACGTAGCAGTAAAATACAACACATGTAGGAACATTAACCCTCTTCAACTTAGGACACAACGTCCTTCATTCATTCATTCCTTTTCTGAACTGCTTAGTCCTTGTGAGAGTCATCGGGGGTGAGGGTGCTTATGTTGCATTCCAGGCAACCTCTAACTCGTGTTTTTCCAACCTTCTACCGGTGAAAATGTGCTAGAATGGCAGTCAAAGCCACCTGTGAACTCGTACAAGATCGATGTACTCCCAGTTACGAGCTCTGATGTCACGTAGCCCATGAAACAACAGTGTCCCCATGAATGTGGTGTATATTGCAGATTGTTTATTGAACAAGATATTGCGCTAACGTTATTTATCCGCAAATCTTCTGCCTAATCAGCAGCAACGTTAGGACAAGAATAAATTAATACCAAATATGTCTCCAAATATACAAGTAACATAACATAAAATGTATAACAGCTTCTACTGCTTTTCCTCCTCTGTTTCCTTCAAATAATCAAGAAGCAAGGAACCTCTAGGATAGAAATGATTGTAAATGAATGAAAGCTCCGTACGGTCTGCCATACTGGTTTGTTAACATCTAGCTACCACAGTTCTTGCACCCAGGCAGTTTGGTGTGACTTGGCTGGAACGCTACACAGACGTGAGTTGTGGTTTGAAGTCGTGACTTACAGGCTGAAAAATGTGTCTGGAACGCAGCATTATTCTGGCTTCCAAAAGATGAAGATGGGTACACACTCCACACTGCAGGGCTACCAAGTTTTGAATGCAGACCAGAGTGACTTGGTTTGAGGCATGGTGGGATCTAGAATTTATTAAGCACCATCGATGTAATTAACACGTGATAAAACATGCTCATTTCACGTTAAAGTATCATGTTATGACAAAAACATTATCACGTAAAAATGCGAAAGTATCTCGCTATTTCGTGAAGCTATTTAACAACTATGTGAAAACTTATTGACTACCATCATTCAAACAACCTCAGATCGTTCGCTGATGTGTGTGAGTATTTATGACTTACTCTGTTAGCATACTCCGGTGGTCTGTGATGCTCGTAGCTGTTGAACTAGTCGTAACTTCCAAGGAAAATAAAACTTCCAATGCCACTGGTTGTAGCAGAAGTGCTTTTTTCATTGGTTGTTGCGTTAAGCTTTACCCAGGTACAGTAGTGCTTCTGTTTCTGATTGGCTATACTTCTAAACAATCAGAAACAACTTTCTTTTTTTGGACTGACGGTACCGACACTTACACTCTAATTGAAGATGTGCTCAATTCCTGCTGGTTCTGTAGCGAGAAATACAATGTGTGGCGGGAGTGCGTGATAAAAGACCCAAAAGAGTGACTGTCATGCAACACACAAATAAACATTCATTCTCACACTTTGGATTGATCACTAAATCTATTAAGGTGCATGTCTTTGGATGGTGGGAGGACACTGGGGTACCTGGAGAGAACTTATGCAATCAAGAGAAGAACATGCAAACACTACACTATTGTGCTAGAATTGAATGTCCTCCATGGTCCATTATGACTATTATATAGGTATTCCATATTCCAAATCATCCTGATATATTGCTCAAAGTGACACCATAATCCAAACCCAAAAACATTTGAGCAGATACTACAATTAAAACAAACAACAGATACTACGCAAGTGAGAACATAACCGCTAATTAATTTTACCTTTGATCACATGTATCACTTTGAGCCATTTTTATTAGTTCCCTGACATCAGTAAAAGTTTCTCAGTCAGTCCGTGAGATGAATGGATTACTTGTATTTTGTGGATTCTACTGATAACATGCCAAAGAAATAAAATGTAATACTGCTTGTGTTTGGTCCCAGATTCCACTACATGTTCTCAATAGTCTTAACACCTCCGACTGTGACTTCTTGTCACTAAACGAGCTCTTTGTCAATGTTAGATTTGATAGATTTTACTGTGGTTTGCCTTCAAAGACCCCAAGGTTGTGATATATTTACATGTGAAGTCTAGAACCTCATTTTTTTTTAGCCCATACGTCTTTGATTTCACCTCAGAGAATGTGAAGGTTGCCGGTCTACCTCAATCAGTGAGTACTTTTATTTATTGATTGATTTATTCATTCCTTTGAGCCAAATTACTACAATAGCACAAACCAATAAACAGAGGTAGCAATAGATCTTGTACTACCATTTTATTTGAGGTAAAGTTACTGTTTACTGCTCTGGGGAGTCCTGTGGTTTTGAAAAGGGCTTCGTGGCCTCTCTTCCCTGTGAAAAAGGGTTGTCTGACCGCCAAGAAAGCATGTAGCCTACAAAGTGGTAACAAACAACACTATTTCGTGGTAAAATGCTGCCCCCCTCTATTGATAGTAGGAATTAATTCTTGAACTTCAGTCTCTAATATTAGACATTCTACCTTCTTGCGAATACACAATCCTATATGTTGACAAAGCTATAATTCTCTGTATATTATTTAGATTTTTCCATTTTAATGCCGTATTGAGGCTCTTGCTGCTGTTATTATTAGGTGCTATTTGTTCTATATCGCTAACAAACAAATGTAGAATCCTTCCATGAACACAGAAATTAATTGGACACATCTGTAACAAGACACTTCATCTGTTTAAGCATGATTAAAACAGGACCGGTGCATTAGCGGTTCACCTTTGACATATTGTTTTTTTGGTTTTGACATTTCCTAGCACAAGTTCCCCTAAGACTGTTCAGTTTATTTTGGAAAATGCCAAAAAGTTGGACCAAGAAAGTATTCAGTTCTGTAAATACTGGACCAGCGCTGTCTGAAACTCGACACATTTAGAGAGAAAAATATGTTGCACCTGTTGACCCATGGCTCCATCCTTAAGGACTGAATTAATAATCAGTGTCTCCTGTATCAGTCTACTGAAGATGTTTTATGGAGGGAAAACAATCAAAGCTATTCAGAAAGTGTTATTCTCCAGACACTGATTGCATACAATAAGTGGTGTGACAAGTCAAAACATGAAATAATGCAGCGCAATCACCTGCTGAGATATTCTGAAGTCATCCATCAGGTTTCCTCCCTTCCCAGTAATGAGCTGACCCATTATTTATTTATTTTTTTTTTCATTTTTAATTTAGATCACAAGTGGTCTTTTCCTTCAGTCTGGAATCAAAAAGCAGAATGAGGAGCTGAGGCCTGAAGACAGTGAGACACTGATGAGAGGGAGGCAGAACAGACACCCTTTGAGTTTTCCCCCATGGTGACTAATTAACCTTTCAGGTTCTTCAAGGCCCTTCATTACTGCAATGCACAAGTGTGTGTGTCTGCACATGTGTGTCGGATCCTACTGAGACCATACGTCTGCCTCAGCGGGAGCTGCTGACATTTCCTCCGGACTTCTACCCTTTTTTACTAAACCTCCTCTTTCCCTTCTTACTCAGTCTCCCTTCGGCGACCCATCTTTAGTCTAAGGTAGTCTTCATGAAAGTCATTATTTAATTACCCACAGAATATCGGCCTCTTTCTTGTAGTCTTACCGTAGGCATGGAGTATTAATGACTCATTGCTACTGTTTGATTTAAGGAAAGAGTTTTAAAGAAGCACAAGGGGATTTTTATTTTCCCAAAGCTCCTTTATTTGCCCTCTTCCTGCCCAGTTGCCTGTTCATACAGTCTGGTTCTTTTTTTCATTCATTCATTTTCCAAACTACTTGGTCCTTGAGAAGGTTTTGGGATTGACGAGTACCAATGGGTGTACCCTGGACATGTCGCCAGCGCTGACATACAGACAAACAACCATTTTCTTTCACATTTTAGAATAATTAATCTATTAACATACATGTCTTTGGACGGTGGAAGGAAGGTGGAGTATCCAAAAAGAACCCCCGCAGAGATGAGGATGAACACAAGACCCTTTTGTTGTCAGGTGACATGGCTAACCACTGCACCACCACGCCACCAACAGACTGTCCAGTGACATCAGACATCGATGATTCCTACAATAAATGGACATGTTACCAGCCACATTTCAATTAAAACATTTTGCAAAAAACATTTTATCACATCCCAACATGAATAGAAAAGCTTTGATGGGAATGGCAAAAACGTTCTCACCCTGGTTTGCTTTTCAAAACAGAATCAGTGCATTCAGTTGGAGGTAAGAGCATCTTTTCTCACTAAGTTAAAACAAATACTGTTTAACCATGTGACTGATCAGCTGTTTTCACTTCTTGAGAATCAGAATAAGCTTTTTCAGTATCTTCCTGAACAACATTGGGCTTTGACAGCTTGCTTGCGTTGTGCTTTCTGATCTTCTTAAAGGTTTTTTGATGGTTGACAAGTGATTTTGTTCTTGTGTCAAGTTATTTATCTCGTGGCAACTGTGTTAGTTGAAAGCCCCGAGCCATGCTGCTATACTCAGCTGTCTAGTTAATTTCCTCCAAACTGGTTGATGGAAATGGACAATGCCGAATTCATATCATTTTCTTCACTTCAAATCAGCTTGACGGTTATGGGTACTGGGTAATGTCGTTCTTCAGTCTCAGCTCTAACGAGTTTGATGTATCCTCGCAAGAACTGACAAGGTCTGAACTTGAATAGATGGACAACTGCAACTATAACTGCATAGACTGTGCTTAGTTTGTGTCTTTTATTTCTTTAATGAACTATATTTGACTGGCTTGCTAGTTATTCTTAAACCAAACTTAGAAGAAACCACAAGTTGCCTGGAGATGGATGTCTCCAGGCAACACTTCCTTTAAATCGTTCATACCCTCCACCAGTGACTGGCTGGGTAATGCTAATAGACAGGGTCTGCTAAAGGACGAGCCTGGAAGACAAATTCATGGAAATACAGTTGATTTGAAGAAGAAAGTTACAAAAAGACATATTTAAAATGGCAATGAAACAAAGCATGTCTTGTCTCCGTAGCACTGACAGCTCTGATGGTTCTTTGTTGCAGATGTTTTCAAATGTTTTCTCTGTGCACAGTAGGACACTTTACACTTTGTGGCCTGAAACTAAAAAGCTGAAACAAAGGGGAAAAGATGTGATCAGTAGACAACGGGGTACCTGCTTAGTGTCTGTCCTCGCTCCGTGCCTTTCAATCCATCAAGTCATCCCTCCAGACATCTTTGTCTCACTGCTGTATTCTGTCTTTTCACACCCTCTGCGTTTTCACTATCCACAGTGAGGATTTTTTATCTTATGTCCCTTCCAGAAATAAAGATCGGAAGCGAATGAGGGACACAGAGAGCGTTAAGAGAGTTAGGGAAATGTAGTGTTTTTTGGTGAGAGATAGAACACTCCAGAGACATATATATACCCTGTGGAGATCTTTTCCAGTGTCTTAGATGTGGTGATATAAAGGAACTGCTGGTGCAGCAGAGGTGCCGCACTTGAAGATCAGTGCCTTCCCTTGTGAACGTGAAGCTGCAAGAGAATAAAAACCACCTTCATCTGTCAAACACATTGAGGGTGATTGAAACTGGGTCTACACTGGGGGTCCTGGGATCATCTTTAGACCTGTAGTGCTGTGGAGAGGTCGGCAGCAGTCTATGTTGAACATTAGATAATTGGTTATAAATATTGAACTTGATGTAAAAAGTTCCCCGGTTCAGCTGTAGACCTGTGAGTTTTTACAGGCTCTTTACAGACCTTTGGGGAAGCATTATTGCTCCCAAGGTTTATATCCTTTCTACTAATGTCAGAAATGCAAAACTTTTAATGACCTCTAAATGCATAGTAAGTCAGTTTTTAACTAGCTCCAACTTTTCCCTACATGTTACATAAGCGAGCTGAGTTACTGAAAAACATTGTGATTTAGACTTAGGTGCAGTGTCGGGAAGTGTCGGTGAAGTCGCCATATAACAGCCCTCCGTATTTAGAACACACTACTGTGTATTTACAGTTACAGTATAAATATGGGGATAATCAGACAGTACAAATACAATACTGTATATAACATTCCCATGTGCTGTTGGAGTGTGTGTTTTGTCATCTGTTGACATTACCCGACGATATTTCCAAGTGAACGGTAGCCTGTATTCTACCCTGTTGTCACTGTAGCCGAGCAGAAAAGAGACAATTGGGTGCAAGCGTCAGGATTTTTGTGGAAAAATGTAGCGTGTAGTCGACCAAGACAGTAAAATAAAACTTGTGCGTAGGTGCAGTCTGTTTACACATTAGGAATTAAGCAATTCAGGAACAAATTTAGCATACTGTACATTTAACCCTGTAAAGCCTGAACCATTAAATCCTTGACAGAAAATTCCTGTTCTTTGAAACTGGAGCCTTTGTTGTTTCTTCTGAACAACCAAAAAAAATTGTTTTCAAGCATCAATTTCCATGTGTGAGCTTCAATTTTGTATCACATTTGATACATCAGGACTCAATGCTAAAAACATTATTTTTCAGCAAAGAAAAACATAATATAGCACAAACATCAAACAAATTTGTAAGTTCCTTTTCAAAATTGACGAATTTCTGCGTCCTTCCTTATTAATGACCGTCTTGTAGTGTCACTGGAAAGGCCTCTGGTGAATGAATTCCTCCCCCCCGGTGGATTGTCCATGCATTGCATGTATTTAATTGTATACATCAGGTTTTTCTAGAAAAAAAATATCACACTGATCATTAGTGCTTCAAAACTCATGTATCAAATATGATACATGTGGCATTATAGGGTTAAAAGGATTGAATCCCTGCATTTTTTTGCCATGAAATTTTAAAAGCATCACTAATTTCATTAAAGCAAAGGCCAAACGCATACCTGCCCCACAGTCAGCTATTCACACAGTGTGGTATCATTTCACATTCATAGAGGGCAAAGGAGACTGCAGTGTTTTTGTGCAGATCAAACTCTAGTTCCCAGGAAAAAAGCTGCTTACTGCGTTTAATATCTCCGCTTGTAAGCTGAAGAAAGTCGATGAGGTTCAAGTATTCGAGTGGCTGTGACTCAGGAGTTAAGAGTGGGCCGTCCACAACCAGAAGGCTGGCTGTCTGATTCCCAGCCTCCGTCAAGAGACTGAACCCCAACTTGCCCCCAGTGGATGATTCACTGGTATGTGTGTGTGTGTGTGCATGTGTGTGTGTGTGCGCGCATAAGGGTGAAAACGACACATTGTAAAGCACTTTGGATACCATTAAGGTAGAAATGCGCCACATAAATGCAGCCCATTTATCAAATTGCCAACCAAGCAATCTACCTACTCAGCCTGTTGGCACTGTAGTCAAGAAATTGGGTCTTCATCCCTTTTTTTTATCCCCAGACAAAGCATCACATGTTCTTTCTACTTCCATTAACATGCAGTAGAGCTTACATGTACATTCAGACTGACTCCTGGGTTCACTCTACCCTGTAGATGCCACAGATAATTTCAAGGTAATCCATGGTTTCTAAAATATACACATTACTATGATTAATCTGATGGAAAATATTACAACATTACCCTTTAATGTGTAAACAGAACCACCCCAACACTGTGAATTAGATGTCACTGCCTTAAACTGGCAACTGAACTGTTTTTAGTTGCATATAACCTACTGATTAACTGTATGTTTGATCAACAAATACCTCACAAATTAACTGCAAAGCAAAGCCATGTTGCCCTCATATATTTTTATGAGCAATATGGAGTCCATTTAATGACTTAGATTCAGTTATAAAGATGAAATAGTGACTCATTTCAATATATAAAGATGTGATGTGTGAGTTTTACAAAGGTTTAAAGATAGAACTATGACTATATTAAGGCGTTAAGATCCAAAATATGCTGATGTTAGAGATAGTAAACATTGTATGACTCATTAAGATTCAAATATGTCGACTGTATTATTGCTTTCCTCACCTCCAAAATGAAAAAATCCTTTTTTTACCCTTTGGCCACAAAGATATTGTTGTACCCCTGTGATGTCCGTCTGTCTGTCCATCGGTCAGTGTCTGCACTATTACTATTGCTCTTCACTAAATCCTTTCATGCTTCTTGTTTGGTATTTAAATGCAGCTTGGGAAGCTCTTGGAAGGAGCTCTTTTGGTGTCGACCATGACCGACATGTCGTGGTGAAATCGGGGTTGACGTGTCAAATTTGGACATCAGTGCTGACGTAGATTTTTCAGGTTTTTCAGGGTCAGTGCATGATCGTGGGGGTATAGGTCCAGGGCAATGCATGACAACGTTTAGTGTTAGTTTGAACTGCAATGGAGCGTATTCTGAAATAACGCAGATAAACTACCAGTCGTTTTGGAAATCAGAATCAGAATCCGATTTATTGTCATTCAATAAAAACATCCCAGATGCTGTAACACACAGGTGGGACAAATCTGGCTCACCAAAGGGTCCAGTTTGGCCCTTGGGATAAATTTGTGAAATTGAAGAATTACACTAAAATATTAACAACCTTACAATTCATTTTAGTTCAGGTTCCACATTCAGACCAATTCAATGTCCAGTGGGCAGAACTGGAAATACTAACAGAATACATATAAATAACAATAATAAATAAACATATAAATAATGACAACTCCAAATTTTTTTCTTTTTTTTTCTTCAAAACCGCTATCCGGATCGGGACCAAAATTTAATGAGAACATCCTTGGGTGATTCTCTATCACTGGTGAAAATTTCAAGAAAATCCGTCCAGTAGTTTTTCTGTAAAGTTGCTAACAAACACAGACAGACAAACAAACAAATAAACGCCGGCAAAAACATAACAACAGCTAAAAGAAACCAACCCGTTTATGTCATAGATGTAAAAGCTGTATTTAAAAGACTGGATAAATAAATAAATACCTAAAATGATTTAAAAAAAAAAAAAACATATATTGCACTTATTGCACTTTTCAGGGGGTCAGTATGCTGAAATGATCATTTTAGTGAAAACTCAAAAGAACAATCATAGTTTTATTCAGTTTGTTATCTTAAAGTACTTAAAATTAGGAGTGCTTGGTTTTAAGTAGCTATAAAAGCACGGTGTCTTAAAGAGTCAGAGTGAATTTTTAATACGGCACATATTAAAAAAATCAAGATACATAAAACATAATTACAGCGATGGAATATACATATACACACAAAATTTTCTGAAGACATACCTCGAATGCAGTCATGCAGTAGTAATACACTCTAATATCGACTCCACATGAAACGGACAAAGGACAAATATAGAAGCAAAGTGACTATGATTATGAAATTTCCTCGCACCGACTCTCAACATATCCAGGAGTACAACATAACAACACAAGCCTGGCTGATTTTACTGCTCGTTGTTATTGTCTTTTCCAGCCTCCAATCCAAATATTCTCTAACAGAAAAAGAAAGAAAGACAAACACACACAAATACACTTAGACACACAACCGAACACACAGCGACACACAATCTCATATGTGCACAGCGGGTGCTTTACAAGAGAGAGTGGGAAAGCTCTATTACTCTTCCTCCTCTCACAATTTCTCAGGGGGTCTTAAAAAGTAATGTGTTTTCAAATGCAGGGCTCTGGCTTGTCGCGAGGCCTGGCTGCCCGTGATATATGAGCTGAGAAACAAGTGAAAGGGCAGCCATAGCCGTATAGTGCAGGAACTGAACATAGTCTCCAACTTTACAAGAGTGTGTTATTGGAATGTGCTGTACACAGGTTACAAAAGAGAAAAAGAGAGACAGAAGAAAACATAACAAGCTATAGAGCCTAAAGGGGTGAGAACTGTACCGAAAAACTTATTGAAGCAGAAAGGCTTACTGTTTTTTTTTTTTTTTTTTGGGGGGGGGGAGGCTCACTTTGGTGCCTCGGCTTTATCACAAGGTGCAGAAACCTAATTTGGAGAGGGAAAGTAGAGGCACAGAGGCTGGATATAATCGGAAGTGCACTGCTGCCCTTTATTTTATTGCATAAATCCACTGTAATTCCTGATCCTTTCACAGTAACAGACTGTTCTTGAACAATGTCAGTCTGCTGCCACTTTATCCCAGTGACCAAGTGGAGTATACAGAGCCAACTAACGACAACACCTGCACTGGGCATTAATATTGAATTTTGGTCATGAGCAGTGTTGGGATAACCTCATTTGCCTTGCGGTTGTCTTGCATTGAGGTTGTGACATTCTGAGCTGTCTGTCCACACCTGTAACCCCAGGTTACAAAGGCTTCAACCTCTGGAATTTACAAATCTAGACAAAAATGTGGAGTTGTGAGTATTTAAGATTATTATAGTATTTGAGATTGAATTGGTCTGAATGTGGAACCAAAATTAAAATAATTGTCAGCATCTTAATATCTATTTTTGCATTTCACAAATTCATCCCAAGGGCCAGACTGGACCCTTTGGTGGTCCGGAGCCACATGTTTGACACCTGTGTTCTTGACATATGTTCTAGAAATGTATTTATCTCTACCACTCTACTGAGTGATCCGATTGGTAGAGATGGCCAAAACAGGTGGAATGAAGTAAAATGTGTTTTTCAATAAGATATTCATTCATCTTCTGAACCCGCTTTATCCTCACTAGGGTCACGGGGAGCCTATCCCAGCTACTTAAGGGCGAAGGCGGGGTACACCCTGGACA
>JAQQZY010000008.1:25439012-25453784 GCA_030068375.1 Ostorhinchus rueppellii
ATCTATCTATCTATCTATCTATCTATCTATCTATCTATCTATCTATCTATCTATCTATCTATCTATCTATATATATGTATATATATTTTTTAGGGGTGTAACATGCACTTGTCTGTAGCGTACAGTTTCAGTTTGGGGCCTTTGATACAATACGGAGATGTACTGAATAAATACATGTAGTATATGTGAAGAACACAAACAGTGGAGAAGCAGGGTGGACATGAGCAGAACACATGTTCAAGGTTTTTTTTTCTTGTTTTTTTTTTTTTTTACATACATTCAACAGCAGTGAATTCTCAGCACCGCTGTAAAAACCCCCTCCAAAACATGACAACAGAGAGTATAACAGAGGCACAGAAGCCGGGTCAGCGTTTAAAGTTCGACATTAAAGGTGGGGTAGGAGATGTTTTCCAGGAGATTTTTTTTACTATATTGCTTAAAATCCCCTTCACGTCCGGTGTACAAAGAATTAATTAAATGATCTTACACAAAAATTTAAAAAAATGTAGTCAGCTGTGGAACGGACAGGACTGAAGAAACACCATCCAATCATTTTAACCGGCCCATCAAAATGATTGGATAGTGATATGACTTTCAAACTCAGCTGCCATTTGTCCCTCCCTCTTCATGCATGAATCGTGCGTTCTCAGACGTTTGGAGCACTTGTACAGGAAGCGAAGCCAGAGCCAGAGCGTGGCTAGTTATATTAGCTATATTAGCATGTAAAGTTCACCGGCAAACGGTTTTGTCACTAACATCAATCACAACGGGATGTAATGCCAGCCAGATAGGTATGAATCGGGGCTGTTCTGTAAGAGTGGGGGTGTTGGAGGAGACTGAATGAAGTACAAATGGATCTATGAGCCTGAGCTGGGGCAGGAACCTGGGCCAGAACTGGGCAAATTGATGTTGTGCATGGAGGCGTGGCTTCAGGGGGACGTCTGAAAAAAGGGGTTTGGACTTTTGAGTTAGGTATTTTCAAAACGTAGCTTGCTCGAACTGTTTTTTCAAGATCTCCTACCCCACCTTTAAGTTCCAGTTTCAGTTTTTGGAATATTGCAGCTCTACGGGTTCCTTTATAACAAAAAGGTTTTTATTTTTTTACTCAAGTTGGCAAAATCAAGTGAACCTGCTCCTCTTCTCCTTCACTGTAGTTCTGCTGTGGTGTTACTGTGAGCATAGCACCTCAGGGAATACAGTGAGGCGTTCAAAAACACTCAGTAAATTACAGTGTTTATCATAAACAAACATTGAACATTTAAAAATACAAAGATACATAACATATGGGATGCTTGTTAATGCACAAATGACTGAACAGTGTTTTGTAGAAATTATTTGTAGGAAGTTATGGACCCCACCCCACCCCCCCACCCCCTCCCATACTGCCTTGACTGTACCGAAAACACACTGAATTGAATGTTTTTCTGTACTGTTACACCCCTAGTATATTTACAGCATAATAATGGCACATGATCTCAACTCTAGCTGCATTTACATTTAACTTGAACCGAACTTTAAAATGAATCTACTGTTTCTCTGGTCTGTTGGTTTACAGGGCCAACTGTAACTTTTCTATGTACATGTAAATGCAGTGAAGGCAACTGAAAACAGACCTTTTGGATAACTCATTGTAGTATGCAGCGTTACCGTTTGGACTCAGAAAATTTAGTTTTTGGTCTAATAATGTCAGAATATGCACAAAATTATTTTATTTAATTTATTTAGCATGGCCAATATAGTGGTAATGCTAATTTTGCAGGATAGTTTTGTAGGATAATTATTACACTGTACCTCCTTATTGATGAACAAGGGCATCACGCTGAGCTGCAGAGGTCAGCAAAGCTAGTAAAGCTTCAGTCATGGCTTTGGGGTTAGTGTTGCATCAGTATTTCTTTTGGTTTGGTTGCTGTTGACATTGACAAAATTGTATGTATGTATTTATTTATTTGTTTATTTTTATGAGTTCACTTTGACTAATGGTTGTATTGAAAGGCTGGAACAATAAAAACATGTGCCCATATAGGCGACGCTTTTATCCTAGAGGTTGGGATTCAGGGTCATCAGAGAACATTTACATCACTTTACGAGCCTAGAACTAGTAACGGGCAATACCACACTTTTAAGATTCAATACGATACCAATTACTTTTTACATAAAATATTCAATACCAATTACCGATACTGATTGCTGGTAATTTCGTATTGGTGATTTTTTTTTTTTTCTTTTCTCAATCCTTTTATTAGTTCTCCTACAAACAAATACCATCAAATATTGGTCAGGTAACAACTTTAATGTGCATGGTTCAAAATCCAAAAGTTAAGCAAATACGTACATAATTTGTATTTGGCTGAATTTTATCAGCTGGCGGAAAATATATCCATACAAAGCTCCTTTTTGTTAGCCATTTCTCCATTTTTTCAAATTCACTTGTTCATGCCGTGCTGTGTTGCTAACAGGGTAAACACACACGACTCGTGGCTCTTCTGGTCATGTGACTGATGGACCGGTTCAATATGCTGCAGGCTGGGGCTGTTTTGGCTCAAAATACTGGAGTAAATCACCTAAAAACATCTAGAATTGACACACGCACTTTTATTTCGCATTTATTAATTAGTAATCGATACTTTAATGGAGTAGTCGATACCAAAATTGGTGATGTACGGGTATTGATATATCGATACCATGGTACTGATACTCCCATCACTACCTAGAACACAACAGACTCCGTTCACTTCTATTCACCGGAACATACGGCCCCGTTTTTCCTGCAGTTTATAGCACCATTTCCATTATCTGGTTGGATTTGACAATAGGGTCAAAAACGTTTCAATCCTGCTAAGCTGCTCCTAGTATTTAGCTGTAATTGGCAAACATTTCCTTGCAAATATGTAAAACAACGGCAATGACAAAGCAGTTAGCATACTTATGATAGCATTAAACTCAAATCAGCACTGTGCCAGCTCTGCTAACCTCATCACTGTTCACATTTTCAATGCCTTACAGTCCCGTTGTCTGCTAATGTTGCGCTCAGAACTGAGGTCTAATGCATTATACGAGTACTGGCAGTCCCTCACAGAGCCCCCGCTGTTTGGAGATGTATACAGGGGATAATTTGCCTGGGAAAAAGGCCAATTGAAACTTCGAGAAAAGCTGGCAGCTCACTTAGCGAGGTAGCTCTGTGGCAACATGTGGGAGGGTGCTTAACTGACAAATGGCCTGGTAAAATACTGGATGAAGATGTTTGCATGGCGCGACTAATGATGTTTTGGATGCTGTGCTATACGTACATACAAGAAAACGATCCCGGCTATGCTCAGACTGCACAGCTGTCAGATGAGAGACTCCATCAGTCCTGTGAGCTCTGTATTTTATCGAATTCGCACATGAAAAAGAAACAACCTTCAACTTTTTGTTTGGCCGCACACTTTCTCCTCGGTCTTTTATTTGCAGGATAAATATGTATATTTCCATGCATTTTCGGTTGTGTTTTGGGCCCCTCTTCCTCTTTGTGATAGTGAAAGGCTTAATCGATTAGTTCATAAAAGGGTTCCCTCCTGCTACGCTGTTATTGATGCGTTTCTATTAAGTTGGCAAGCGATTGGGATGCTCTTGTATTGCCTTTGTTATGAGCTGTGTTTTTTGTTAAAGTGTTTGCGGCGGAGATACTGTATCAATAAACACTATTCATCTGGACCAAAAACACTTCATTTCAAAATATTGCCGCAATAGTTACAAAAGGGGAATCTTTTCATTTGCACTTCAAATATAATAACCTCCAGCTCGATGTGAATTTATACAGTAGAATAATGTATGTTTTAGTTGTTTTTTTGTTTTGTTTTTTCATAATGGCCAAGGATCACACCCCTGACAACTTAAAACGTGACTGAGGCTCCCTTTTATCGTACACATTGTGGCTTTTATGGTCTCGTCTACCTACATGATAAAGACCATTAGGCTGCGGATGCTGACCACAGCTTCCCTCTCAATTACTGACGATAGTTTCCTGTTTGTATAATGGATAGTGAAGGACGCTGGTTTCCTTCTGACTGCTCATCTTTTGTCAGCTTGTCGTTTTATTTTGATATTTCTAATGAATAAATACATTTAAATGAAGTGTTAAAATCAACTTGCCTACTGTCACTTTACATGAAATGCTGACTCAACATTGTACCAGTTGTACTGATTAAGAAAATAATACAGCAATAAAGTGAGAAAAGTTATGAAGTGAGAAACCACTGAAATACTAATTAATGGGTACTCAATTATCTCTGATTTTTTTTTTTTTTTTTTTTTTTTTACAATATATGGACTGTCTTTGGTTTATTTGATATACAGTGTGGACATACTGAAATGAAATGTAATCTAACTTGCCATTCCAATGAACACTTTTGCATAGCAATGATGTGACTCACATGTATTTCTAACAAAGCAGAGCCCCATTAGCATATAGCAGTAGCATAACAGACTGTGAGCTTTTGATGTGGCGAGTAAGAACTGCATCACTTCTACATAGGGTTGCAAAGGGTGGAAAATTTCTGGTAAATATCCAGAAACTTTCCACGGCAAGTTAAGATGGAGGAATTTTGAAAATATTCCAAATTGGAAACTTTCTGTGGGAATTATGGGAATTATTGGAAATTTATGGGAATTAAGTGGAAACTGGGGGTAATTTAAACAAACTGTGTCATATTCAAACATAAAGGTAAATATTTTTGTTTTTTCATAAGCAAACATCCATGTAAAATAATACACTTAAAAAAACATGACATTTCAACAGATCTGAGTAAAACTTTAGTTTTAATTCTTGAACAATGAACAATCAATTATTTTAATGAACAACAACAAAATAAATAAATACCATTATAAATAATACTATTATAGATCAAATATATCTAGCCCATAACACTATTTAAAAAAATTACTAGACTTTATGTAATCCACAGGTTCAACTGTGCGGCTTCAATGGTCTGGTGCTTTGAGCTCTAAAGTGTGGCCTCCAGAGTTTAACCAATCATCTGTGCATGTGATGGAGGAGTGCACAGTGCATGCAGGGGGCGTGGCCTCAATAGCCCTGCAGTAAGCAGTGCTGTGTGCATGTGATTGAGGAGTGTACTTGCATTAAATCTGGTTGTTTTAGCAAAGATTATGCTACAATATATTTTCCCAACTATATTTGAGTTCCCTGTTGAGGGCCAACCTTCAATTTTGGAAATGTATTTTTTATTCCCATAAATGCCTGTTAATTCCAAAGGAAAGTTTCCAACTTTGAAAATTTTGCAACCCTACTTCTACATGTAGGGATATTCAAGTACCGAGCTTTAAGACTCACTGCCATTGTTTCCATGGTGATAGAACACCATAGTCTAACCAACCTCACCATTGAAATAATGTTAAGCCGGCTTAATATGATCCATGTTTACACACACGTGATCATTTGGAGACTCATTTCAGACATATAAGGCTACCATGGTGCTGCAGTGGTTGGAACTTCACACCTAGAAGGTTTTGTGTTTGATTTCCCGGCAGACTGGAGTGTTTTTGTGTTGAGTTTATCTATTTTGTATATATAGGACAATACATGTGTCTGCGTTTGACTTAAGAAGATCTGGTGTTGGTTCCTTAATACCTTCAATGGCATCGCACTACTCCTAATGCTAATGCTAGGGGCTGTGCGTATTAGGATGGGTAAAATGTAAACAGTGAATTTCAATAATGGAATAATAAAGTGAGCTAATCTTTACCCTTATATTTATATATAAGGGAGGTGGAAAGGGTGATAAACGGGACAATTTTTAGAAGGAGGTAGTTGGGGTTGTAAAACTGACTGACTCTTTCTGACTTAAGCCTTTACCCTGAACTTCGTTGTCTTTGTGCTTAAACCCATAAAGACCTAGTGTTACTTTAGTGTATTTTGTTCTCTATCTATAACTTTTCTTAAGTGATATTTTACAGTTCATTCTGACAGTTTTGTCAGAATGTATTTTGTGTTTTTTCCAGTGAACATCAGGTATTATCTTCTGTTTAATTCACTGATAATGTAGATGTTCATAAAAGCTCAGATTAAAGTTGAGGGTTATTACATAAAAACAGAGAAAACTGAAGAAAAAGGGACTTTTTCAGCAAAGATATCATTAACTGAACATCCACTGTCATTGATCCAACTCAATGGGTTTTATTGGTGAATCAATGTTGTAGAAGATGACGGTGTTTTCACGTTCACTACGGAGCCTCTTAACCTCCAAATGGGTCATATCTGATGACCATGAAAAGATAACAAACTGTATTTTACACCAATTATTTACATGGATTGATCGGATTAAGAGTTCAGAAGTTATTCAGTGTTTCGGATCAGTAGATGGTTTTGGTCGTAGGTGGCTCTTTGGATCTTTATGGGTTAAACCAAGTTTATCCTAAATGCAACTGCCATGGTATGAAAAACTTTGTAGTGTTTTGTTTTTGCAAAAGTCGTGAAAATATGTTCTCATTGAGAATGTGTTCGCCTAACAGGCCCATTTCCATCCCTGTCATGGAAAAACAGTGTTTTTGTGCATGTTGGGCTCCTCATATTGTGTTAGTATGTCATCATTTTCATCACAGTGGTTGAGATAGGTGTCCATATGTTCTGGCCCGTGGTACAGGATGTACGTTGTTAACTGGGCCAAAGAAGCTTATGGAAACTCACTGAGAGCCGCACATGCAGCCAGCTTTGGTTCGCTGTGTTGCTTTAAGTCATTCTCCTTCTGCTGCCATTAAGCTGATTGATGTTCGGAAGTCGTTAATTATTACCTTTCACTCACTTGCTGAGTCAGACAACAGGGCCCAGAGTTTTTGTGCAGAAGGTGGTACGCAAATATGAGATCCAGTAAGTCCTACAATGGAATAACTGGAAGTGGATGTGTGCCTTCTGATCGTTTCCTGGTGAGTTCTAAACTCAAATACCTGCTTTCACAGAGCAGAGGTTGAAATGAGGTCCTGAAATCTTGTTGTGTCCTTTCTTTTATTTAAGAATATACTTTAGATTAATGAATAAAGACAAATTCAATCAGGACATTGACTGATTACTCTACCATTTTATTAAAAAATAATCCAGGAGACCATTCTTAACTGGCTGAGGCTAATTTATTTAAAATGATCATCTTTCATTCCCTTAATTTCTCTTAGTACTGAAGGAAAAGGAGAGCAATCGATCACGACTGAAACTCATTTCCCATTTTTTTAACGGCATCTTCTGCAGCTGCCATTGACTAGAAACATAATCCCAACGCAATGCAATCAGGTCTCAGTTTATCAAGGGTTTACCACACAAGCAAATATACGATACAGTAACTAAAGCCGATTTGATTCAGACACATCAAACAGCTGGTCCGTGGGATTTGAAGCTGCATACCATGGAAACAGTTTATGTGAAGGTGCCATTAGGAAATGGGCAGCTGTTTAGAAAGGCCTGTTGATGTGGAGACCTCAGTCTGGATGTGCTGCAGCAAATTTAGCTGTGCACTGAAGGAGAACTGATGGAAAAACTGTGACTAGAAATGAATGAATTTTCTAGAGATAAGTCTGCATCTGGTATGCCAATAATGGTTTAGTCCTACAGTCTGCAGCTCATGAATACTGTTTCACTTTGAAACAGAAAAGCCTTTGCTTACAAATACCGGTAAGTGCTGGTATTTACATATCAATCTCTTTTTTCTCCCCTTTGCTTGTTCAGTACTTAACAGCGTACATATAAATCAAAAAGTCTTATTTTTAGTCAATCAACCTGAAGCATATAAAACAGAATTATTATTATTTATTTATTTATTTTTTAATTAAAGACAGGTATTGTATCTGTAGTTTCATATTTATTTTTAATTCACAGTATCAAAACTGGCTCTTTGGGAAGAATTAATTATAGCTTTAATGTCTATTATTGCCTCTGCCAAGGAGGTTATGTGTTAGCCAGTGTTTGTGGGTTTGTTTGTTTATTTGTTTCTTAGCGACATAACTCAAAAAGGTATGGATGGATTTTGAAGAAATTTTCAGGCTATGTCCGCTCTGGGTCAAGGAAGAGATGATGCAATTTTGGAGGCGATCAGGATCACTGTCTGGATCCAGGAATTTTTTAAAGGATTCTTTATCATTGCGAGATAGGGCATGGTGGCACAAATCTGCATATGAGGTCATTCAGCGCCATCTAGTGGAGGAAAGTACAAACACTACCCCCAAAAAAAGTACAAACACTACCTTGGTGGAGGTCTGAGCTCTCCAAGTGCCTTTCTAGTTTTAAATATTTAATATTTATTTTGTCTAAAGTTACAATAGTTTCATAGACTACAATTTAAATGAATATGATGTGATGTTGAGTTAATTTTCATTTCATTTGGTAATTTATTTGTCCATTAGACAGAACCTGATACATACATGTAGTTAGGGTTTTTGAATTAAACATGGACAAAAGGCGTAGGCGGAAGCAACAGCTTATTTATGCCTACCCTATTTACAAGAAGAAAAGTTACAGAAGCAAAACAGGATAACAAGACAATTATATTAGAAAAACCTGAGGTACATACAGTCGTAACTATCAGAATAATAGTCTGCACAACTTATAATACAAGATAGTTCAACAATAACTACACATCAACACTGGTGATGGAAGTGACTCATGCTAACATGGTAAACAACGACAAACACAAACCAACAAAGGTAAGAAAGAGCAGAAGATGGAATGGAACAGCAGTTACCAATAAGCCCCGCCCTCCCAGTACTGTGACCACACCCTCTGTTTGTAAAGTGCTTTAAAGCTGTGGATATTTTAGCTTTGCTTGTGCTTGTAAATTTCCACAGAAACACAAGACACATTCCTCAAACAAGTACATTTAGGTACATGCAGAGCACACACTTTTTTTTTTTATCTAAGAAAAGAAGTTGAATCAATATAGTTTTTGCACAAATACCTGTAGTTATAAACCTCTAGATCAATGGGTTTGACGATCTTTTTTGCATCTGTGGCTTATCCAGTATTTGCTGCTGTCTCTGTCTCCTGTCAAAGCCCGGCACAGAATACAGCACAAAAAAAAAATTAAATAAGAGAAACCTGCTGTGTAGTCAAACAACCCTCCAGGCAAAAGTCAGGTTAAAAGTTTGTTTGAAACAAACTGCTTCACCTACTTCATAACTCTCCAGCAGGCTGTTGAAGCCCTTCCAAATCTGATATTCTTTTCACTAAAGCACACAGGGCCATTATACTCACTGAGGCATCAGCACTAATGTCGCATTTAAGTCCTGTTATAATGCAAAGTGTATTGAGAAAGGTGTCTCGCAGACGCTCACACAATGCATGCTCACAGTTTGTCTAAAACTGTGCAAATATTGGTTTCATCCAGTTTGTCACAAATGTGGAGTGTGTGTTACCTGAGGGACTGAGTCATACCTTCATTCAACAAGCAGCCCTTCACATTCAGCGCCTCTTTAAAGTGTAAAGTGTGGATCTGAAATGGTTTTATTCACTTGAAAAGCCTGATCACTTGTACCTGGCAACACTGCCAATTTTCTCAAAATTGTTGCAGTCATTGATAGGAATGCAATTGGCGCCATGGCTGCTGTGGATGATTTTGAGTGGGAGTGGATGGATGTGCTCGCTACCAACCTGGAAACAAATAACGCCGTGGTAACAGAGTGATTGGAGACATTCAGTAATACACATCGAATCATGAGTTCGACACTTTAACCCTTAAAGACCCAAACAGCCACTGGTGACCAAAACCATCTGATCGAAACTGTTTAACACAGGGGTGGGCAGTCCTGGTCCTCGAGGGCCGGTATCCTGCACGTTTTAGATGTTTCCCGCTTCCAGCACACCTGACAGTCATTATCAGGCTTCTGCAGAACTTGTTGATAGGGTGATCATTTGAATCAGGTGTGTTAGAAGAGGGATACATCTAAAACATGCAGGATACCGGCCCTCGAGGACCAGGACTGCCCACCTCTGGTTTAACACCTGTTGATCCACTGATCCTGTTAATACATGTAAATAATTGGTGTAAAATACAGTTTGTCATCTTTTCATGGTCATCAGATATGACCCACTTGGGTGTTCAGAAGCTCCATAGTGAACATAGAGACACCATCATCTTCTACAGCATTGATTCACCCGTAAAACTAATGGAGTTGGATCAATGACAGTGGACGGAAGTGCTTGTTTTTATATCTTACATAACAAAAAAAGTCACATTTTCTTCAGTTTTCTCTTTCTGATATAATAACCCTTGACTTTAATCTGTGCTTTTGTGAACATTTACATGATCAGTGAATTAAATAAAGGATTTACAGCTAAATAAATGTAAAATAATAAGAATAATGTTACATTAGGGGTGTCAAACTCATTTTAGTTCAGGGGCCACATTCAACTAAATCTGCTCTGAGGTGGGCTGAACCAGTGAAATGATAACATAATATATAAATAATGTCAACTTCAAATGTTTCTCTATGTTTTAGAGCAAAAAAAAGTAAAATTAAACAATGAAAGTGTTTACATCAAACAATACAAATAACATGTAGAAACTGAAAAATAATTGCAATTTTAACAATATTCTGCTTCAGTTGTTATTTACATATGTTCATTATAACTTACAGACACAGTGGATCTACAAAACATTTATTAACAGGAACAATATTGTTAAATTGCACTTACATTTCTAAAGACATCTTCATATTTGTCCAGATTATTTACATTTTTTATGAAATTATGCTTTGTTTTAGTGTAAATATGTGAAAATATTTACATTTACAAAGAGAAAAAATGTGAAGTTGTGAGTAAATATAGGTTATTATGACAGTGTTTGACTGATCTGACCCACTTGAGATTGAATTGGTCTGAATGTGGAACCTGAACTAAAATGATTGTTAACATCCGTAATATCTATTTTTGCATTTCACAAATTCATCCCAAGGGCCAGACTGGACCCTTTGGCGGGCCGGATTTGGCCCCCGGGTCGCATGGTTGACACCTGTGCAATAACATGGTAATAAATCGCTTAAGAAAGGTTAAGTATTGAGAAAAAAAATCATTTTCTCTATATTGACAAAAGTAGTCCTGGGTCTTTATGGGTTAATGAGGAGACGAGGGGGTTAACATCCACCAGACACAACGGCAGGTCAAGATCATTTCCAACCCTGACTGGCACCATGGAGCACGCAGAACATGTTGTAGAGTTTTAATGGATGTCAGAGTGATGATGTACAGCATAAGCAACACACACAGCACCACACAAACAAGATGGTAAAGATTAAAGATCGCAGTGATGTCTCTGTGGCCCTGATCGCACACATTAGCATGCATATTGGAATGGGTAATCACAAACCGACAGCTCTAAGTACATCAGTTCTCTCCTGCAATTAGACTGTGTCTCCACATGTGTCTCGACTGACCACTTATCTGCTATATATGCAAATAAACATGTACATAATGTCTGTTCTCTTTAAGCGACAGGAGACTTCCTGTGCTAAGTCTAATTAAAAAGAGAAGACGAAATTAAAACCAATACAAGGCCAATTCCTTGGTGTGTTTCAGACAAACCAAACTACCTCAGGTGGACACTAGTCGCTTTTCCATTGGGCTTCTGTGCAAAACTTTACCAATATTTACTAGTGTTGAAAAAACAGAAGTGCGTAATGTGGGTTTTTCCAGTAAATCACAAATGCGATGATTTGTTTATTTATTATCGCAAAATGACACAAGAAGTCATTCCATAAACATGGCGATGAATGTAAATACGGTGGTTGATTACCTCCGCCAAGGAGGTTATGTTTTTCATAATAATGGATTAGATTTTTATAGCGCTTTTCAAGTCACCCAAAGTGCTTTACATTGTTGATCCATTATTCATTCGCTCTCACATTCTCCCTCTGGTGGTGGTAAACTACATTTGTAGCCACAGTTGCCCTGGGGCAGACTGATGGAAGCATGGCTGCCAATTCACCCCTACGGTCCCTCCAACCAGCACCAAACATTCATACACCAGTGTGAGTGACTGGAGGAAAGGAGGGTGAAGTGTCTTGCCCAAGGACACAATGGCTGACCTGGAGAGAGTGGGATTTGAACTGCCAACCTTTCTGATATAGGACGACCCGCTCTACCCGCTCTGTTTGTCTCTTTGTGTTCTGAATGGATTTGGATGACATTTTCAGGAATAGTTAGAAATGGGACGAGGAACAAGTGATTACATTTTGGTGGTGATCCGGATCACTGTCTGGATCCAGGAATTTTTTTTAAAGGTTTGTTTATCATTGGGAGATAGGGCATGAAGACACCTGTACATTCAGCGACATCTAATGGAGGAAAATTGCAAACACTGCCTTGGTGGAGGTCTACGCTTTCCAAGTACTTTTCTAGTTTACAGATATATTCATCTTTATTTTATATTACCCTTCTATTCCTTACTACTGTAAATTAAAAAACGACTTGGTTTCCTGGTGTGTCCTCACGTACCGCACCATGTGTCTTAAATCTCTTTTTCTTCTCTTGTTGTACCGTCTGTCCATATGTGTTTAGTTTTTTTTTTTTAATTCACATGACTCTGTTTCCGAAAAAAAAGGTCTTTCCATTGCAGTTTTGTGTAATATACCAATTTCACAATGCCTGAAAAAACACCTCTTGCCACCACAAAAAAAAAGAAAAAAAAAAGAAATGCAGGTGGGTAGTGGGAAAGGAAGTGGAAAGATTAAAAAAATTTCACTGTAGCTGTTTTATTTTGAAGTGATTTTCGCTCTTTGTATATATGGCTTAAGACGTCACTGAGCAGCACAGATGACAGATTTACTGATGGCGTGTGTTTTGGCTAAAAATAAAGCCCTTAAATGTGAGTTAGTGAGTAGACAGTGGGTTTAATCAGGGGTCGGGTCCTCTGGTACTCAGATTTGGACATAGCCTGTACTCCTTCTCTCCACTACACTGGTTTTCCCTCTGAAGGGATGTATTTGACCAACTATCACATGCTTTTAGTTTGAAAAAGTAACGATCCTATTCTGAGAATGTAACGAGTATAAAGTACAGATATTTATGCAAAAATGTAGGGAGTAAAAGTAAAAAGCTGCCATAAAAATAAATACTTAAGTAAAGTACAGATACCTAAAAAATCTACCGAAGCCCAGTAACTCAGTACTTGTACTTAGTTCCTTCCCACCTCTGCATATATTGTGTCTTTTTAAACATCTTGAACTGCATTTGTTAAAGAGTGCAGAAACCAAAGCATCTGATTGACCATTTGAACTTGTTTGGGAGTGGAAGTCTGGCTCAGCATTTCAATGATGCCATTAAATGCAACCCCAAAGTGCGTATTTACACGAATCCAACAGGGGTGTGAATGTGTGGGGTGAAGCGGTTGCTTTCCAGTTCTAAACCCCACTCGTCTGTCGTGCCGCTGGCTTCATCTGTCCTTCACTCCAACCTCACAGTGGAACGTCATCCTGAAGTTGGCTCCAGACCCCCATCAGGTGGTGTGACTCATCCATTTCATCATTAAATTGGATGGGTGCATGGCTGCGAGCGGGCGCGTCTCATCAAACCGAGGCATGGTTTAATGGCTAGTAGATAGTATTGTTTTTTTTTTTCTTTCTTTCTTTCTTCTCCCTGTCTTTCAGTCCGACTTCCTCTGTCAGTAATTAGATCTCTTGGTGGAATGGCTTTGCTAGAAATCAAACTTTGGTGCTGGCAACGCTGTATATTACTTTACTTGCTGATAGTGCAGTGGAATTTGTCTCAGATCTGCCGGTGTTGCTGCTAAGTACCGGTTGGGCAGTTTGACCTTATAAAACCAGTTGTATGCAGATTGTTATAGCTGTGGTGCCTGCTAGGTGTGGAGAGAGTGAATAAACAGTCAGTGTTAAATCACAGTGTGCACATACTGTATGAAGCATCTCACCAGAGACACGACTGATGAAAATGGCAGCATTAACAGCAGCCTAGCCTTGTAATTAAAATGAATTCCATCGCTTAAAAAAAGATTATTGTAATATGACAGGTGTTTCATGACTTAACACACTGCTATTGGTCATTACAGGCTCTTTAGAGATGACTAGAGATGCCCTTCTTCTGCGTTTTATTGCCATTTATTTCATTGCTTTGGGGAAATTGCAACATTTGAGGGTGAAATCTACTGTATGTGGAGGGAGGGGGAAAAACCAAACCAAAAAAAAAAAAAAAAACATGCTTAGTGTACCAGAAAAGTGGTGGAAGTAGAACACTCGTACCGTTAAGAAAACATGCCGTGATTGCCCGGTGAACCTGAAAATAGAGCCGCATGGAATTCGTCTAAAATGAAACAAGGCACTGAACACGAATTTGGTACACAGCCGTAGGATCCCAGCGTTCATCCAGTCACACCTACAGCCTGCTATAGTCTAATAATACACATACAATTACATATCTGAATAGTACTACAATGGTGTGCACAAGTGATTATTATTATTATTACTGTTATTATTGTCATTATTATTATTATTATTGTTGTTATTATTTTTATTATTATTACTACTGTTATTATTGTTATTATTACTGTTATTATTACCATCATTATTGCTATTATTATTATTATCAGTAGTAGTATTATCATTATTATTATAATTATCATTATAAGTATTATTATTTGTATTATTAGTAGTTCCAATCCCATCTATATTGAGGTTCATAGTAAACATAAATGAAAGTATTATATCCTCCTGACACTCAGTAAGTAAACATTTTTGCCATTTTACATTCAATAATTGCTTTAACTGGAAAAAGCATGATGTTCCCAG
>JAQQZY010000008.1:25475859-25492363 GCA_030068375.1 Ostorhinchus rueppellii
TAGTGAGGATAAAGCGGGTATAGAAGATGAATAAATGTTGTGGTGTGCCTTGTGATTTTTCTCATGTAAATTATGTGCCGTGGCTCAAAAAAGGTTGGGAAACACTGCCTTAGACAACCCACTGACACTCAATGCCAATGAGAAATTCAACAGTGGAAGCAAAGGACGAACAGCTGACCAGAATGACAGCCATAAAACGAAGTACATGTTTGCACAGTTGTAATGTAAATGTAATTCATGTCTTTATTGTAAATTCAACAGTGGAATTCTGCCTATTCATTTTTACACTATCGTAAGTGACGGTGTGTATCTATTGCACCCCCCCACACACACACACACACACTGCTCCAATAGTTTCACAAGATAGTGACTTTATTTAGCATCCACAATGATCATGCTTTCGTGGGGTCCATAATTGTTAGCAGTGCCCGTGTCTTAAAGCAATCTTCTCCGCACAAATGTAAACTCATGGCTTCATAATAGTGCTCCACAAACCAAAGGGTGATGCCCCAGTAGCTACACCCATGTTTAATACAGCCTATGAGAGGTCCTTGGAATATCTCTATCCAGTGACAGAGCAGATACGATAGCTGCTCTTGGAGGTAAAATGAATTCAGTTTGCCTCGCCACAACACTGGCTCTCATACGCTGATGCTCTAAAAGGCCTGTAAGTGCTTTAAAGTACTTTCAACCTCTGTGCCTTCCCAGCACAGAAACAGAAAGCCTGACAGTAGCTGCTCATGGATGGTTAGCTCTGATTACAGGCACTGCGTCCATACACGCTGCTATCCACGGTGTCTTTAATGTCGGTTAGCGTTCCCCTGGAACAAAGAACGGAGGCTCTTTTGAATCTTTAAATATGATTCTACAACATTCATCACTTCATCAACCTGTTCACTCATGGTTTGCCTCAGTTCAGCTGGAAGTCTGTGCTCCTGGTCACTGAGCAGCACTAATGCCAGCAATGATTATTCAGAAAAAGACGGATATCTAGAGATTTTGTGCTGAAACTGACATGATGCGTGAATACCAGAAGGAATGTGCATCCGTTTCTTTGGTGGCAATCATGATGAAATATTTAGTTTTTTGCCCACTATTTTTGTCTCTCGGTGTTTCCTCTTCTCTCTCTCGTCGCTCTTGCTGATGTCAGACTAATTTGTTAAGTAGCAGCAGAACACCAGACGAGACGCACCCCGGGCTGCCGAGGCCTAACTCCTTTTCTCCATGTGAGAGTGTGTACTGTACCCCCTACAGAGGACCACACTCAATAATGCATAGCTGCAGGCTTAACTAGAGCAACCCACGGCCCTGTTCACTCCGCACACGCATCCTCCATTTTGTCCCAAAAAACCCAGCGTGAGCGCATTTTTCACCGCACATGCTAACCTGAACATTCATTATGCAGAGCCTTTAATTACAAAGAGTCATGACATCTATGAAACATGAAGTCTCATTACACAGAGACAGGAGGAACAGCCAGGAAACACACGGATCACAACATCGCATCTAGTTACTTACAGCCGAAGAATAGAGCGTCTCTATCTCGCGCTCACCAAACGAAGCGGTACGTTCTGAGACCTGTTTTACTCTGTCAGCTGAAGTTTTAGATGACAAATTAGCTGCTGTATCATACTGAGAATATCTCAGCCTGCACACCGCACAGGCTTCAGAATGAAAGAATAAGCATAATTCTGAAATAAGTGCAGTTATTATTTTTTAGTCGACAGTCTGGAGAGCATATTTAAACAATGCATATTGTACTTTATACTATGATGGGTCCGCTCTCTGCTCAAGCAGTTCTTCTGCTTATTATGGGTCAATCGGGCAGCAGGTGAAACCAAACAGACCTCACATCCTTCTTCTTCAGCTCCTCCTGGGGGCATGATGGGGAATTCACAGCCCCTCCGGCTTATTCTGAGTCCTAGGGTGATGCCCAAGGGTATTATCCTACGACTAGGAAGGGATCATAAAATACTGATATAATGTTTTCACAATATAAACTGACTTTGATAAGTAGTTGTATTTTTTCTGTCTTGTTTTAAGTATAGGTTTCACAGTGTACAGTTTTACCACACATAGTGGTATCTGTAGATTATATAGACAAGACATAAAAATTGCACTGCTACATAAGATGACTCAGCACGTCCCCATCCCAGATAGACAGAATAGGCTGATTTAAACCCTCAGAACGATATGGATGCAATTCTACACAACAAAATACTGTTTTTAGTGTTTCAAATACTATACAAGTGTTGCCGTTTGGTGAAAACAATACTATCTCTGAGGATAAATAAAGGACATGGGAAAGGGTTATAATTAGGGCTATCAAAATTAACGCATTAACGTGGATTAATCCATCCTCATGATTCATCTGATTAAAAATTTAGACACAATTAACCCATCTGCAGCACAGAATGGCTCTGAATGTTTCTGGCAACACATTTCAGGCACTTTGTCCAAGTAGAATTATCATTGTGCATGTGCAAATGGGCAGTTGATCTGGTAGTGACAGGCAGTAGAACCAACCCATAAAGATGGAAGACACTAAACAGCACATTAGCCCTCTGGACGGAAATATGAGGACAAAAAAAACAACACAAGACGGAACAGTTCTTTGGTTTCAAGCTGTTTTGTTGAAGGTGTTTAATAAATACTTTTAAGTGCATATACAGTGTTTGTACTACCTTCTATCTTGATCCATTTGCCCATGCAAAATGAAACGCAATTTATATAGATTAAAAATAAAGGACATTTAATCAGGATTAATTGAAATTCATCGACAGCAACTCTGTGATTAATTTGATGAAAAATTTTCATCGTTTGACAGCACGAGTTACGAGAAGTATTTAGCATTAACCTTCAGGGTGTCAGGTCATCTTCATCATCTTCACCACCACCACAATCATCATTATCACAATCATCATCATCACCACAATCATCACCACCATCATCATCACGATCATCATCACCACCATCATCATCATCATCACCATTATCATCACCTTCATCATCATCACCACCATCATCACATCATCATCACCATCATCATCATCATCATCATCATCATCATCATCCCCAACCACATATTTTCTGGTTTTTCTACCTGTACTTACTCATAAAACTAAAAGACGTACCACATGAAGTAATAAACATATATATTTTCAACCCTGTCCTAGATCTGTACAGATTGACATGTTCATGGTGAGGTAGAACATAAAAACTAGTTGTATTTTCTTTCCAAAGCAGTTTTTGTACTTGTTATCCATGCTCTAAACTTCATTGTAAGATCTTCACCTGGGACTCCTCCTTGTCATCCTGAAACTCTCCTCGCCTCAGCAGCGAGTGACAGTGAGAGCTACTCACGTCTCATCTGGAAAATGACTTTGAATGGCATTTCATGACACTTAGGAAAGTGTCGGGCCCTCACCGGTTTCCAGAACACCTTCCTCACATTCAATCTACAAAATCTCCAAGCTCCACTAGAAGAGTGAGACATTCATTCTTACATTAGAGACAGATCCAAACAATACCTGACTGAGCAACAGGGTGTTCCAACTTACAAACAGGAATGTGAGTTTAGGGGAGGTAAGGTTGGTTTGTTTTTAGATTTAGTGACTTTTAAGGCAACTTTAATTGCTTATGTCAAATACAGACCATAGCTACAACTCCAAATGACTAGCATTTTTCATGTTTCCTGTAAATAGTTGTGACATTATGTTATAAATGTGAAAATGAGCTGGTTTTATTTATGTTTGATTTAATGTGAGTACACTGCGACCAGGAAATCTTTCATACAGTACATGTTTTACCTTTGCACCAAATTGAGCAATTTCTGGCAACCAATATTTAATTTCTTTTCAGAGATCTTTGAAACCTTAATAGAATGTCATGTACTCACTGGGATATTTGAAGTGATTCCACAGAATACACGCCTCAACAAGAATTTTAAGAATATCATTGCCTTCACAACTTTAATAGCTTGTCGGCTCATTCTCCTTAAATGGAAAGACAGAAATCCACCGACATTCAACCTCTCGATTAAAGACCTTAAGAACAATCTGACATTAGAGAAAATAAGATATACCAAGAGGCAATCCAGCCGAATTCTATGCAATGTGGCAGCGTGTCTTATATACAATACAGACAGACAGACAGACAGACAGACAGACAGACAGATAGATAGATAGAGTTTTCTATAGAGGCTGACTCAAAGAGTGCAAGAGTAGTTAAAAAAATAACAATAATAATGGGTAAAATGAATGTTGCAATCGTGGAAATGAAAGCTTCGTATACATGTAACAACAAGAACATAATAATAAAAATAATAATAACTAGAAAAGCACTGAGAGAGTGCAGATCTCCGCCCCCTTGTGGCCGGCTGAAGTTGCTGCAGCGAACGGACGAACACACACACAAACTCGGGCGGCCACATAACCTCCTTGGCGGAGGTAATAACTAGAGAAGCACTCAGAGAGCGCAGACCTCCACCAAGGCAGTGTTTGTACTTTCATCCACTAGATGGCGCTGAATGTACGGATCATCACCAAAGTCTAATCATCTGTAGGATACCACATTTCTGACAATCTGTGAAAATTTCATGAAAATCCGTCCACAACTTTTTGAGTTATCTTGCTAACAGACAGACAAACGCCGGCAAAAACATAACCTCCTTGAAAATAATAATAATAATAATAATAATAATAATAATAATAATGGATTAGATTTTTATAGCGCTTTTTAAGTCACCTAAAGGGCTTTACATTATTGATCCATTATTAATTCGCTCTCACATTCACACTCTGGTGGTGTTAAACTACATTTGTAGCCACAGTTGCCCTGGGACAGACTGACAGAAGCGTGGCTGCCAGTTCGCACCAAACAGCCCCTCTGACCACCACTGAACACTCATATACATTCATACACCGGTGAGTGACACTGGAGGCACACAGACAGAACAGACTGACTCGGACAGAGCAGGATTCAAACCGCCAACCCTTAGGTTAATGGACAACCCTGCTCTACCAACTACCCCATGAGAATAATATTGAGAATAATGAGAATAAAATCACAAGTATGTGGCTTCAGAGGTTTACAGGTTACACATGTAAAAACAAACAAAAAGGAGACTATACCCTGTCAGCCTGTCTGTTTGACTGAAATTAGTTTTGTAGCCTTATCCATAACAGTTCATGTGTCCTCCTCTCTACTCTTATATTAGTTTTCTATCTTTTATTCTGTCCAATCAGCCTCCTCTGTAGCTTGCGATACATGTGTGTGGAAAAAAACTGCACCACAACAGGAAAACAAAGAACATAAAAAAATAAAAAATGAATGAATGGACTAATAAACACACCATTTCATCAGGTCACTGCTGGTTATTGCTATGGGAACGACGCTAGTTAGTGACCAACAGAACAGATGAATATGCTTTAATGGTCAGGGTCAAAGACTAAATTCCTCACCCTGCTTATGGGCTGAAAAAATAAACCCGTGTGCTCTCCCTCTTGGCCAATGTCAGTGTGAAGAATGCGATTAACGGTCTTGGTAGCCAGGGTCTGTTTTCTGACCTCTAATCTAACCTTCTCTCATCTGTATTCTGCAGCTTTAGTCTGCCCTACTGTCCTCTGCGGGGAAAAGAGGTCTGAGAGTCTGAGCAGAGGGGAATGCAATAAAAAAGGAGATACACATGCCCTTTTATATAACAGGAAAGAAAGCAAAATAAAGTCATTAACAAACTGTTTGCTATTCTGCCTAATCACTCCACATTAATTTCTGATGCTTCTTAATATATATTTAACCCATAAAGACCCAGTGTTGCTTTTGGGGCAGTTCCCAAATGAATTTGTCTCTCTATTTAACCTTTCTTAAGTGATTTATCCTCATTCATTATAATATTGTATTTTGGTTTTTTTGGTTCTTTTCAATGAAAGTCAGGTATTTTCCTATATTTAGTTCACTGATCATGTAGATATTCATAAAAGCTCAGATTTAAGTTGAGGGTTATTATATCAGAAAACAGAGAAAACTGAAAAAAGTCACTTTTTCACTTAACCCCTTGACACCTATTGTCGCGAATTTGCATCAACCCCCCCCCCCCACACACACACTCCAAAATGCAACCAAAATACTATCTACTTGAAAGAAAAAATCCAAATTTTTTTCCACAATTGGAAATCGATTCATGCATTAAGGGTTAAATCTATCATTAATTGATCATAAACCAAGTGTCTCAATCCACTGTCATTGATCCAACTCCATGGGTTTTACAGGTGAATCAATGTTATCGAAGATATAGTGTTTCCATGGTAACTACAGAGCCTCTGAATGTCCAAATGGGTCATATCTGATGACCATGAAAAGATGAAAAACTGTGTTTTAGACCAAGTATTTACATGGATTGATAGAATCAGCGGATCAACAGGTATTAAACAGTTTAGGTCAGTAGATAGTTTTGGTCCTTATGGGTTGATGCATTTAGGGTAATCCCATAAAAACCCAAACAGCAACTAAAAGCATCTACTTATCTAAACAGTTTAACACCTGTTGATCCACTAATCACATCAATGCATGTAAATAATTGGTGTAAAATGCAGTTTGTCATCTTTTCATGGTCATCAGATATGACCCATTTGGACATTCAGAAGTAGTTACCGTGGAAACACTGTTATCGTCTATGTCATTGATTCACCAGTAAAACCCATGGAGTTGGATCAATGTCAGTGGATGGACACACTTGGTTTATGATCAGTTATTTATATTTTTTAGCGGAAAAGTCCATTTTTCTTGAGTTTTCTCCCTTTAAATGTAATAATACGTTAATTTACTCTGAGTTGTAATAAACATCTACATTTCTTTATGTATTTATTTTCCTGTATAGCACTTTGGTTCACTGTAGTTGTTTTAAAGTGCTTTACAAATAAAGTTGTTTTTTTGGTATTTCTTTTATCAGTGAAGCAGCGAATATGCTGCTTTATGAAAACCAAATTTGGAAAAATCCCATAATAATAATAATGGGTTAAACTATTAAGTCTATATTCTAGACATATATGCATGGAATAAACAGAAAATACACGCAGTTATATCAACCAAGTGAATCTTTAAGGGGAAAAAAAACCAACCACATGCAGAAAAACGAGCAAAGAATATGTTATAAATGTTTCTGTTGTTATTCATTTATTTTAAAAGTCTGTATTTATCTGTCCTGGATTAATTTTCTGTCTAATTTTGAGGAGGAAAAAAAAATCTATCATTACTTAAGCAGAAAGAAGTGTTCGTTTTCCATGTGTCAGTGAGCTGTTAACATGTTCGTCTTGCGTTTGCTTCCTTTCACAGTTCAACACCTGCGTTATTTTTAGGTGACAAGTCCTCCAAGTTGTTGCTCACCTGCACATATGAAGTGTATCAGCAGGCAACAGCAGAAGCTACACACAAAGACATATGCAGATAATAAGAGAATGGCTGCAAAAATACCATAAATGAAGTTAAAATGGAGAACATCCCTGCTGCATTTAGGCTTCGAAAATGTCAGGTTTGTGTTCGGTTCAGTCACAAAAAAAACAACGTGGTTCAGGTTAGGAAAAAGATCGTGGTTGGGGATTACTTTTTTTGTAGTTAACCTCTGACTACAGATAATAGATCTGAAAAGGAAATGGATGGTTTCTTATTTTTATTTTTTATTCAGTGATTGCTTGTCTGTTCCACCAGCCTGACAGCCCTTTCCTTTCATCCTGCCAGTCTTGAAGCCGTGCAGCATCGCTCACATGACCTTTGTTTAAAGTATGTGCAAAAGGCCAGGCATTATTCACTGAGATCACGCCGCTTGAGGAGCCAGAAGAAGAACCGCACTTACCCTAATTACAGAAATAATTGAAATTTTGGCATTAATTCAGCTTGAAGTGACTTGTTTTTATTTTTTCTAAGTGCCTTTACCTGTAGTTTTACTGCGCCAGCAGGTTGTTTAAGGGACCAACAAGCATATTTTGAGCAGGTGAACATATAATTTTACTAAAGGTCGAGTGTGAAGGATTTGCACATGGTACAGCGGTTATGTGAAGTGGCGTTGAGCTAAACACACTTCTGCCTAAATATGAAAACAACTATTTTATTTCTATGCACTGTTTTTGCGTCTGATTTTCCACAAAACTCTATGCACTTGAGCTCGATTTCTTCACTTTTTGTAATTCCTTGTATGAACGTTGAAGCTGTTGAGCAATGTACGGTGGCCCTGAAGGACAAAACACAACAGTAAAAACCAAAACACAATGAAAAAAGGATGCTGCTATTGCACATTATCCCCAGTGGTGCTCATTTTCAAAAGAGAGACTGTATAAAATGTGTTTCTGACTCAAAAGACAGACAACTTCTTTTGTCCAATCAGTGATAATTGCATCACCCTTACATCACCTGAGGGTACCTACCCTTTCCGTTTTGGTGAATGTTGTTGTGTTTTGTCTTTTTTTGTTGAGTTTTGTCTTTTTTCATCTTTTTCTGTGTGTTTTGTCTTTTTTCATTTTGTCTTTTTTGTTGTTTTGTTTTTTGCTGTTGTGTTTTGTGTCTTTTTTCGTTGTGTTTTGTCTTTTTTCATCTTTTTTGTTGTGTTTTGTCTTTTTTGTTGTTTTCGTTTTGCGGTTGTGTTTCGTCTTTTTTTGTCGTGTTTCGTCTTTTTTTCGTTGTGTTTTGTCTTTTTTCGTTATTTTTTGTTTTTTTTTCATTGTGTTTTGTGTCTTTTTTCGTTATGCTTTGTCTTTTGCCTTTATGTTTTGCACTTCAGATCCACTGCAGGATTGCTCTCTAATATGGTGGGACCAAACACAGTCCGCCAAAGGTTCCAACCCGGCGTGTGGGATGAGTTAGTCAAGTGCAAAAATTCCACAGTCAAGGCTGTCAAACCCATTTTAGTTCAGGTTCCACATACAGACCAATATGATCTACACTAAAATAATAGCATAAAAAACGACAAAAAATAATGACTCCATATGTTCTTGTCAGTTTGATGAGAAAAAAATGATGACATTATGCCTGTAAATAATGACTTCAATTTTTTGGTCTTTGTTTTAGTGCAAAAAATAACAATTCAATTGTGAAAATATTCAAATTTATAAACTATCCCATAACAACATAATGTGAATAACCTGAAAAAATATGAACAACCTGAAATGTCTAAAGAAAATTAAGCACAATTTTAACAGTTTTCTACCTGTTACTCAGTGTCCAAGTGTCTTCATAGATCCGATCTATATTGCACTTGTATGAATGATAAATTGAGCCATAATATTGTTAAAATTGCACTTATTTTTCTTAAGAAATTTCAGTTTTTCAGGTTATTCACATCTTTTTTGTTTAGAATGTAAGCATTTTCATAATGTAAAGGGAGTTTTTGCACTAAAACAAGGGCAAAAATTGGGACTGATCATTATTTATCGGTTATCGGACTGAATGAGACCCCTGCTGTAGAGTCTTATATGTATTTGAGCTTCATAATTGATGACTGTTGTGTAAAAACAAGGCCAACTTCATCCTTTCAGTCTGAGGAAAGCGGCTAAATTTGAGGTTGACAGTCCACTGATAACTGTGTTTTATAGATTTTTATTGAGTTAGTTTTATGTTTACTTTTCTCCGCTGGTTTACTTCAACCTGAGACAGAAAAATGCTCTTAAAACAGTGGTCAAGGTCAGCGGTAAGACCCTACGTACTCAACAGAACAGTGTGTCTGAACTGGACAACGAACAGCTGTTAAAGAAAGCAGAGTACATCCTGTCTGACAGGACTCACCCTCCAACACCTAGAGTTTCATATTTTGCCCTTAGTTTCCTCGTGGAAATACCAACAGTATATATAACAGTATACTTAAAGTACAACAAGAAAAGGTACCACCATCTAACTTACTCAAGCATGACTTTTTGTTCTTTAAAACTTTTCAACTGTATGTTTTAATCACTTTATTTTATCTCTTCACCTCCCACATTAAGTGTCTTTTAGTCACATTTATAATCATACTGTTTTTGTTTTTTTTGTTTTGTTTTATTAGTGTGTAGTGTGTGTGTGTGTGTAAGTGGTGAGGCTTTTTGCTGCTGATGCAAAACCAATTGTCCCTGTGGGGAAAAATAAACTTCTATTTACTCACAGACTGAGTTAATAGACTTTTACATCCTTCATTACGTCTGTTCTGTTCTTTTACGACATCAACGGTGCAGAACACAAGATACCGTTACCTAATGATGATGATGAAAATATGTAAATAACATTTAATATTTAATTCAAAATCTTTATTTATATAAGTATCTATCCAGACGCTTCGCATGTATTAGACAGAGGTTCACCAGCCTACTTTCATGACTTCTAAGTTTCTGGATTAAGACCTCAAATACAGATCTCTGGGCACATTTGCTTTTTTTTTTTTTTTTTTTTTTTTTTTTTAAAAATCGATAATGGTGGATATTTTGTTAATTATCTTTCTCCAAAAATCCCCCTTCATTACTTATCCTCTACAGCATGGATTTTTCAGTGAAAACCAGGTATTTTCCTATATTTAATTTACTGATCATGCAGTGTTCATAAAATCTCAGATAAATTCATAGGTTATTGGATCAAAAGAGAAAGAAATGAGGAAAAGGTGATTTTTTTTTCAACAAAGTAATAAAAAACAAGTGTCCACATCCAAGGTAATTGATCCAACTCCATGGGTTTTCTGGTGAATCACAATTATGTGCAAAACTTTACCGATATTTACTAAATGTCAAAAAAACAGAAGTGTATAATGTTGGTTCTTCCATTAAATCACAAATGGGATGATTTCTTTCTTTACTATCTCGAGATGACACGAGAAGTCATTCCATAAACATGGCGACGAACGTAAATATGGTGTTAATTTACATATATGATTATTAGTATTATATATTACCCTTCTATTCTGTACTAAATGTAAAAAAAATATTCAGTTTCCTGGTGCATCCTCACATACCACACCGTGTTTCTTTTAAAAACTCTTCTTCTCTTGCTGTAACGTCCATCCACATTTATTTTTTTTATTCACATGCCTCTATTTGCGAAAAAAGGTCTTTGCACCAATTTCGCAACACCCGAAAAACCACCTCTTGCCAGCGCAAAAGCTTTTAATTGAAAAACAAGACTTTTAGCAAAATTGTCGTTTTTCATGAGGTCAACTTTTAGAAGCAAGTTATATTTGCGATATTTAAGGGTCAACGGAAAAGTGGCTGATGTTGCTGAAGATGACAGTGTTTCCATGTTCCGTTTGGAGCCTCTAAAAATCCATATCTGATGACCATAAAAAGATGAATTAACATGAATTGATAGAATTAGTAAATCAACAGTTATTAAACATTTTAGATCAGTAGATGCTTTGGAAGTTTGAAAATATCTGAGCCAAAATATGACCAAAATTGCGACATGAAAAACTACCTCGGTTTAGAACATGGCTGTAAAAGGTCTTATATATCACTATAAATAAAGACACTGTGTTAAATTTGATGATGTTAGTGTTTTTTCTAATCTAGACATGCAGGTTTTATATGAACAAGGTTTTGTACTTGACCCATTGTGTCCACTTGTGTTACATGCGGAACCTGCCTATTTAAACACATGTAAAACGTGAGTGATTTTGCAACAGAGATCATTTTTGTCAAACACTGTACCTTGCACAATTAGTTCAATTCCCAAAGAGATATTAGAAAAAAATAGTAGCACACCATTTTTATGTCTTTTTACCGCGTCACTTTGCAGATTTTTGTGCAAAAATTATGTAAAAAATATAAAAAAATTGTTTTATTTGAAAAATAGTTTCTCTGTTATCTCTTCTCTTTTAAGTATTTCTTTTTTTAAACAGACCCAAAGTGCTTACAAACTTGCTTCATAACATTATTCTATATCTGGTTAGAATTTTGGTCAGCGGTGGATAGTTGAGTCTCAATAATAATAATAACAACAATAATAATAATAATCTCTTAAATGCAGTTTTCTTCTAATCACCACTATGATTGATAAGCCTTGTTTGTGTCTGTCTGTCAAAGCCTGGGTGATCCCTGGAGTGTTAAACGGCGTCATTCCATCAGCAGCATAACCACGGCGATGGTCTTCCCCACTATGTGTGAAGAGTGTGACAGAGTTAATGGTCTGCGGTGTGTGTATGTGTTTGCACTGATAGTGGGAGATAAATGCTAACAAAGGTTGATAGACAGATGTGAGATACCCCTTCGGTGTCATTCATCCAAACAGACACGGACGTATAGAGCCACATACAGACACACACAGAGGGCTTGAAGTGGCAGCTGTGATTGAAGTCAGTCCAGTGGATGACAGTGAAGGGCAGCGGACATGACCCCGGTTATATAGCCAGCAGGAGAGGACTGTAACCGTTTATCAGAGAAGAAGAAGGGGGAGGGGATGTGGAGGAAAGTGGTGAACAAACAAGAAATAAAGGAAGTGAAAAGGGAGGAAAGCAAAAAGGGTGAAGACAAATCCGGATTTCGAGTGAATTCTGCCATCGTTTACACATAAGATGCTAAGTGCTAATGCTAAGCTAATTATAAAACGAACTATAAAAATGTATTTAATATAAAAACTACCAAAAGTCAAAAATATACCTGTTTGTCCTTATTCTGCTCAGAGTTACTGAGGACATCCCTGCAGCCAGTGTTCGAACTGTGCCGAGATTTTCGGGGAATCCCTATTTTCGGGGGGGTTGGAGGGGTTTGCGCTTGTGTCAGAGCGGGGGGGCTTGCGCTTGGCTCAGACCGCAGATTTACAAACTACAAAGAAATCAAATCCACTTCAGCTGCAGTCGTTGTTATATCGGCTTATTTTATCTTTGATAAACGCAACACTTTGGATGCAAAAATACCTCCTGTTACAAACGATTTGCTATGTCAATAAACATCATTTTGCCAATATTTTTAGAGTCCCCCCCAACATTTCCCTAATCATGTTTCCGGGGGATCTCATGTCTGTTTCAGGGGATCCGGGATCCCCCGAGTATCCCCGTAATTCGCACCCTGTCTGCAGCTTTCATAGGAGCAGACTTGTTGTGTTTCCTCCTCTTTTTGTAGTTCTTCACCTCCTTCATGAACACCTGGGTTTTGATATTAGTGACTTTTATTACAGAAGTAGAGAAACAGTCACTGCGCACAAAATTAGAAATTACTTTACTTTCTTTACCACAACCTGGAACTGTTTTGACTTAATAGCAAAATTGAAATGGGATACAAAAATATTCCTCCTGCCAATGACAATTATTTACATGTTTTTTTCCCCCTAAAATAACTCCATGGAACAAAATAAAATAGACACTATTCTAAAATAGTCTTACTTCTGATTTTACCTTTACAGTATATCGAACAGAACATTTTTTCTCATGCTTGGTATCCCTTTTTGTCATCACAAATAAACGTATATGATATGATAATAATTTTTACACTTTAAGCTACTTTATTAACATATTGGGCCCCAAATATATAGAAAAAAGAAATCAAGAATTCCATAATGAAAAAAACTAAACAAAACTATTTATTATAATAAACCAAACACAGTTGTTTTGGAATTTAACATAGGTAAACGTAGGTTGTAAATATAAACATATAAAGGTAGAATTGAATAGATTTATACTAATATCCACTTTACAAAGTCTACCAGCAGCAAAAACTGGGAGAAAGAAAATGTGTTTAATTATTTCTAGTTGAACTAGAGGAAGTCAACAATAAAGGCTGGATACATGTATAAAGATAAAGACAACACTTTAGGTGGCAACAGAAATGCACATGTAAAAACGTGTAAAAGGCAGAAAATAATAGGATACTTAGAGACAACAAGTGGTGCCACGCACAACAGACCCCGCCCCCTTGCATGTGTTATAGCTTATTTTGGCATCGATCCAGCTGATGTCATCATGTCTATGTGTGTGCTGATGTCACCATATCAGTTGCCTCTAAATATGTGCTACATTGGAGGTCAATTGAAAGAAAATCAATGTTTTGATTTTAGAGACCCGAAATCCCACCCATTATAAAGAAGTCAATGGGAAAAATAAAGATTTGAAAATTTCATAAAAAAATTTTACCTTTGACCTACTTTTCCCAAAATGTAATGACATCTATTCAGGGTCACTGGGAATCTATAAACCCAATTTGGCATGAATTCAACCAATAGTTTTGCTGCTACAGACATTTGATATTTCGCCTATTATAAGTAAATGGGAACATAAAGTTTTTTTTTTACTATATAATATTAATTAATTAATATATCATAGTATATGATATATTGTATATGATTTTTTTTTTTTTTTTATCTACTGTTCCCAAAATGTAATCACACATATAAAGGGTCAATGGCAATCTATAATCCAAATCTGGTATGAATTCAACCAAACAAACAAAGAAACAAACTGAACCAAAACCAAATATTGCTTCCCTTTCAGGTGCAGGGAAAGAACTAAACAGAGACAAAATGGTGCTAATTTCTCCTTCAAAAGGTGAAAGCCATGCAACAATAAGAACAAATGCACTTTGGGAACCTTAATGGTCAGACCCACATATTAGGGTAAAGGGTCCTGATTTTCTGTAATTATGAATAAATAAATAAATAACCCAGTTATCACTGACACAGGATGATAATATATAAAGCAGTGAAACCAAAGACTGCAGCTTAATGTAGATAGGTTCCAAAATACATTTGACAGTAAATCTCGATAAAAATGAAAGTAAAAAAGTGTGAAACAGAGAAAATGTGTCAGGAGAGATGAGTAAATCAGAAGTGAGCTGGTCAGATTTCAGATGTATGCGGCAAAATGGGAAAGAAAAGCACTCAGACGGTGAATGAAGAAAGGAGCTGAGTGGCAGTGGAAGGATCCAGACTCACTCATACGCATTGAAAGTGCAGGATGACGGCCTTTAAACAGACTTAAACAGTAAAAAAAAAAAAAAAAAAGCACTGACTCAGTGTAGGCTGTTGTCTGAGAGGTGAGAGAGAGTGCAGTAAATGAAGAGAGAGATGGAAAAAGGAAGGGAGAAAATGAATAAAGGTTTGATTGAGGAAGGGAGTGAGTGAGTCAGGATAGAAAAAGGGGAGGGGGGGGGGGTAATAGGTAAATGGAAAAGGAGCAGGAATAAATGTGTGTAAAAGAGAGTGAAGGTATGGAAAACTGAGGGTGTAAAGCGAGTAAATACAGGAAGTGATTAGACGGACAGTGACCTAAACATAGTATATGAACCACACATGTACAATTAAGAATTTGAACACCTTCTTCCTTTTTTGTTTCTTATTATTTGGCTTCACGAAACAACAATGAATGAATAATGACTCACAAGATATGTTTTTTGTCACAAAAAGCAGGGACTGAGTGAGTAAAAGGAAGGCTGGGTGAGTAATGTTGCTTTCTATTCACCTCAGAAGTTGACATTCAATTCAGTGAATGATGTTGCACCCACACTGACTGCATTCCAGTACAAGTAAAAAAACAAAAAAACAAAAAAGCAATGGTACCAGTAGTTCAGCCACTGGAATACCAGAGCATTAGACTGTTTTACTCCTTAGAAATGGAATGGAACGCCTTTTGTGTCACTATTCACATGTACATAATACATATGCACAATGAGATTGAAAGCATTTAAGTCATATAAAAATATACAAGTTTCAGTAATAAAAGGGAGGATAAAATAACACAGGGATATTTAAAACAAAGTAAATAGAAATAGAATAAATAATATTAACTAAGTATTGCACAATGAAAGGTGAATATGCTATAAAAACTCAGCTCAAGATATTGCACTGTAATAGATATTACCAATATATTCCATGATATTAAGTCATTTAATAATCATATAATTGCACAACAGATGGATGTAAGGAGATTGGGGGTAGGAGTATGGGGTAGTCAGTGAATGTGGGGGTTCAGGGTGGTTATGGGCCTTGGGAAGAAGCTATTTTTTAGTCTGGTGGTCCTTACCCCATTTACCAGCATTTGTCTTTATGGTTCATGTTTCACTCATGTATGTTTCTCTCTTTTCTGCTCTTTGTTTTTTGCATTTTTGCTGCTGTTAACACTGACTGTTAACACTCGCCCCATGGTGGGATAAATAAAGTCATGTCATATCATAAAGTGACTACAGATATATGGATGCTTCTATGAAACTGGGTTTATTTTGGTTATCTGGCACTTTACCAGCTTTTTAGGCCCAATAATAAAAGAGAAAGCTATACATGTTTCTCCCCTGGATGTGCCTAATGATGACCTCAGATAAATGCAAAAAAACCAAAACAAACAAACAAACAAAAAACCCTCTTACCATCCCAAAATTAAACATTTTTAGTAAAATATCTGAGCCAAAATATGACCTAAATTGCGACATGAAAAACTACCTTGGTCTAAAACATGGCTGTAAATCAGGGGTCTCAAACATGCGGCCCGGGGGCCAAATGCGGCCCGCCAAAGGTTCCGATCTGGCCCTGGGATGTATTTGCGAAGTTCAAAAATTCCAGTCAAGGCTGTCGATCTCAT
>JAQQZY010000008.1:25512605-25526099 GCA_030068375.1 Ostorhinchus rueppellii
TAGGCTCCATGCGACCCCCGTGACCCTAGTGAGGATAAAGCAGGTATAGAAGATGAATGAATGAATGAATGAATAAAGTTAAATATATGTTGGTTACTTTAAAGTTTTGAAAATAAAAACACATTTTTGGCTCATATTTTCCATCAAAATACTACTACTTGGGTACTTGGCTAAAAACACTATATTTCAGGGGGTACTCCACTGTAAAAAGTTTGAGAATGATTTTATTAGCCCTTTACAGAAGACTCATTGAAATACTCAGTCTTAGCATGTTAATGGACATAGTCATCTACATCCTTGTCAGTTGGCATGACAACAGTCCCCCTCCTCTTGCCATAAAACACCTGAATAACATTTGCAAAAAAACCCAAAAAAAACACATGCAATAAAATAAATGTTCACTCATATTCACTATTTACAGCTACCAGTTTTCTATAAAACCTCTCTAATCTCATGGTTCTTGACCTCACTGAAGCACAGGATTGGCTCCATATTTAATGTTTGTGGAAATGACCAAAAACAGTCACTTGTCTGATAAAGGGTAAAGAAGAAACTGATGGGACCAGAACTTTGTTTTAGTACTGTATGAGTGCTGGAACAAGGAGAAAGTCTGTAAAGTCTGTTTGTCTTAGCTGGGTTGCATTTCTATAAATAAATCACAATAATCGTCGGCGGCACTAAGCCAAGGATGCAGTGACAATGCCTTAGCAAAAGTGTGTCAGGGGAGACCTGGTTTTTGGGGAAACATTTTTGAAACATGTGTGTTGGAAGCGAGCCATGGTATGACAATGACTAAATGTCTGCTAAAAGAAAATGTTACTTAAAAAGACATATATTTCTTATCAAGGCTTGCCATTTTCAGTACACATGTTCTAGCCCAGTGGTTGCTGAGGTTTCATGTAGTGAAGAAGCCTTTGAACGTGGAATTGTAAAGAATGGGAGGAGTCGACCGATTGAAATATCCGACCGCACTCAATGGGGATCGGCACCGTTTTGGAGAAACACATGGCAGAAGCGGCATGGAAGCAAATCAATGCACTGCGGAGGACAAGACCAGGAGCCAAAACGGTATCTTAGCCACTTAAAACAGACCCTCCTCAAAAAAATCAATATCTGTTTAATACACTCTGCACAGCTCTCTGAAGGGCTTCTAACACAGAACCATATATCATTTGCTTCCCATAGAAGGATTACAGATGTTCTGTGGTATGATGGTACTTGAAAAAACCTTATCATACATGAAATCGAAACCAGTATACCGATTCATACAGTACGTCAACCAGCACTAAGTCATATGCTCGTCATTTCTATCCTTCATTAGTCTGTCGCTCCTACTTTATGATCTCATTCTCTCCATCATTGGATTCTCCCAGAGTGGACACATTCACTCCACAACTCCACGAGGTTTTTCTGGTAGAGGTATTCTGCAGAGGATTTCTCTGATTGTGTGTATTTCAGCGTGGCAGAGGCAAAAAAGGAAAAGACTCGAAGAGAAGAAGAGGAGGGAGAACCAGCCAATAGCGAGTACAGACCCAGTGGACGCTCTGAAATACTGTGTGGCTAAATCAGATGCAGCATGAATCTAATCCATCCTCCATGTTTCATTTCACCCAAGAGATAAACGTATTCTTCAAGCCATCTGTGGGAATGACAAATCTGTTGGACATCTATCGCCTCAGGTCAGGATTAGTCTCTCAACCTGTTTGGTGCTGATGTCCCACAGCAGTGAAGCCGCTGCTGTGTCCGTCTGCATGCTGAATTACCTCATTAACCTTTTCAGAACCAGAGCACGTCAATTACTTACAGGTAATGTAATCTGGACTCAACTACCCCTAAACGCCAACACGGACAAAGAAACACCTGGACGGCATGGCACAGTTTGACGTTTTTCCCTCATTTTAAGTTAGTCCCCCCCTCCTTTTTTTAAAAGTTGGTATTAATTGTTGAGCATAGTACGTTTCAGGGGAACATCCTGTCAAAAAATATAAAGGACCCTTTAATACTTTTACAGAACTCTAGGTTCACATTAATTATCCGGAACAAAGTTTGTATTAAGGTAGGTAGGTAGGTATGTATGCCCGATCATTCACACTCTAATGTTCACTGCTGACCTTCAGGCAACGGTGCTGAAGCATTTTCCCTAAAACCAAATATGAACATATAACACTTCAACCCTTTTTCCAGGCAAATAGCCAGCTTTTAATAACCTGAAGTGCATCTTCTTGCTGTCAGTGTCTCTTTCTCCCGTCACATACCTTTTCGATGCAGTCTAAAGTGAACTTATTATAAGACATTTAGCATAAAAAAAAATTAAACATTACTTTTTTCGATATACACGATGCATCCTTAGTGCATTCAGCTACAGTTCAGTGACTTATAGCATTGAAAGCTACTATGTTGCGGACTAAACTCTACCTGTCCTACATTAAGAGGAGTCCATGAATGCAACAGCTGACCCTTCCCTTGGTGTTTTTGGTTTGTTTAATTGAAGGTAGCTCAGACACAACAGTTAACATGGACTGACAAACAACAAAATGTATATACAAAGGACATACATGTAGTGTGTGATGCTAATGTTCTGAATACACCGTCTTACTTATTTCATGACTTTTCCAGACTGCACACACCCCACTTATCCTTGTTGCAGGTCTCGGTTTTGTTAACTGTTACTTAATTTGCTAATAACAGATGTAGGTAAAAGCAAAAATTTGTGACTGAACTGTCTGAATCGTATACAGTTGTTATTTTTCAGATGCTCACACATATGTTCCCATGATTCTGGTGCAGTTCAGATCGTCAAAATAATCAATGAAAAAGGTGCCAAAAAGGTTCTGGTAGCCAGATGAGAAAAAAAACGAATAAATAAGATGACTAAATCTTCGTATGCACAGCCAAAACTGATTTGACTGACAGCACTCAGTATTTTCCATAATAAATGAACAAAAAATGGCATTTAGTGTCTTATTTGCTGACGAAAGATGTGTTTGCTGTAGGGTGTTTTCACATTGGGTATCCGGATCTGTGCTGTAACTGGATACACTCACACGTTTCCCACAGATGTTACGTTCACAACCACGTACCGCAGCCCGTGCACGAGTGTGTGTGGGTGTTAGACGGTCGGAACAGTAGGTGGCGGTGTGGACGGAATTCTGTAGCCATTCAATAAATCAAGGTTACAGAGAATCAGTTTTCCAGGCCGACAGACATAAAGTCTCCAAACAAAGAACCCATCTCTGTGGCTCCCTGTCCCCCAGAGCCCCGAGAAACCTTTTTCCTCAACTTTTATAGCAGGGGTGTCAAACTCATGTTAGTTCAGGGGCCGCATTCAGCCCAATGTGATCTGAAGTGGGCCGGACCAGTAAAATTCATTCATTCATTTTCTGAACCCATTTTATCCTCACTAGGGTCACAGGGAGACCAGTGAAATACTAGACATAATAACCTTTACATAATAATACAAATTTTTCACTTTGCTTTAATGTGAAAATATGAATAACCTGAACTATCATGCACAATCTGACATTTCTTAAGAGAAATAAGTAAAGTTTCATCAACATTATGGCTCATTTTATTAACACAATGTACAGATCACTGTGAATCTATTATTTTGTTAAAATTAGAGGTTTTTTTTCTTAAAAATGTTTAAGTTGTTCATAATTGTTCAGGATAGTCACGATTTATTGTGACAATAGTTTCTAATTGTAAATATTTTCATAATGCGATTTGACACTTTTGACAAATTACAATATCAAATATCTTCAGTACAATTTTTAAATTTTGTAAATTCATCCTGTGGGCCGGGTTGGATCCTTTGGCGGGCCGGTTTTGGTCCCTGCCCGTACATTTGACAGCCCTGTTTTATAGTCATCCCCAGGGTGTTGTCTCCTTTTAGCCTCAACCAATAACATTGCACCTCCTCCACCTTTCAGCTGTCACCCCCTGTCCTTACCCCCTAAATGTCTCAACCTTTTCCCTAAACTACAGAACAATAAAACAAGTGTTCCACATTATAAAAACTAAACTATCCCATCTGCGTCTCTATCTGTATTTTCCATTCCACCCCTTATCGCTTGTTGCCTTCTTATATTGATACATCACATGACTCAAACTCATCATCATAACTATTACATATCACATTCTAATTTCAAAAGATAGTTAACCTCTCATGTTTATACCATATTATATTGTAAGTTTTTGTTTTTTTTAAATATATGTTCTTCAACTATATAATACTAACAATACCCAGTGTGAAAATGCCCATCATTGCCACAGGGCTGGCTCAACTAACTTGAACTAATCCCACATTATTAAACATACGCATTAGCAAAAATTGTACAATTAGTCATATGCCAATGACACTTACAGATAAATAGAAATATGATAACATTTGTCGATGTACAGAAGGCTAGACCTATCAATCTACCAGTGAATAAAAAAGTAAATAAATATATAAATGTCCGCTCCATGGTGTTATCATGGTTCTGTTTTGCATTACATGACATTATACACAGCAAATTGGATCCAATTGTTGTGAAGGCACCGTCACGATGAGAATGTCACAGTTCATATACAATATAAAGCTTGTATCTGCCAATAAAAGGTTCAATACTTATTTAATGTATTGCATCGATGCTGCGCTCATCTCTAGAGGCCTTGGTGATTGAACAACATAATGGCGTAAAATGTATCATATCACACTCTCACATAATGCTTTGTAAAACCCAATGCACTTCCATGGGTTTAGGATATTGGTATTTGGTTAAATGATCGGTCTGTTCCAAACCGAATCACTGTGACAAATGTTCTTTATTACATCTTAGCCTTATCACTACTTGCCAAACACCTTACAGTCATAATTGCTAATACAAACTCCCGCTGAAATGCAATTTAGTTTTTAATTATAGCAGAACATACATCCTCAGAATTCACCATAACTGCGAGCAACAGTTGAACTTAGAAAAGAATCATTTAAATTTGACACCGAAGTTTCTCATCCAGCGTCAAGGTGCATATTAGTGGTCTATCTGCTCTGGGTGATCGCTATATGTTAATAGCGTCTGTATGAATGACTGACTGACAAGGTCGTCTCCAAAGGCAAAGACTATAGAGCCTCGCACGGCTGTTCTGCTGGCTGCAGCACTCAGCTGATGTCACTGTGATGGATCTGCTCCACCTGGCATCTCCCTTCGCTGGCTACGAACAAAGCTGTGTGTATGTGTGTGTGTGTATGCTTGTAGTGCAGCAGAGTAAAGATGGAAGAAAAGGTGATTGAGGAGAGCAGAGAACAGGTGAAGAGGTGGAGGGACACAAAGACAAAAGAGGTACACTGAGGCTGATAGGTTCGATTTGCATAGGACCTTACTTTGATTACTTGGTATTTATTCTGTATAAACGCCAACATAGCCCATCTGTTTGCCATTCTGAAGCCTCGAGTTCAGCATGTTCACTCTTTTGAACTGTCATAAGTGACCATATGTAGTCAAGAGGGGCGAGCTCAGGAAGACCAAGAGGTAAATGTTGCTAATGCTAATGCTAATGTTTATTCATCAGTGCATTGTACATGTTGACATCCAACACAGACTGAAACTAACCCTCTGTATTTAACCCGTTTCCTGCTGAATGTACAGTAATACACAACACACTGCAGACTGGGAGCAGTGGACGACTATTTCAGGGGCATTGGGAGCTAATGCAAGGGGGTTAAGTGCCTTGCATAACGGCACAAACTAACAGTTTCTCTACCAGTCCAGGGAATTGAGTCAGTAACCATGGCCGGCACTGACTTTAATGTTACTATTAACTACTACTAGTACTAATAATCAATAGAAATATCAACACCAACTAGCAATTTCAGCAACTTCTTAAAAATGTTTAGTACATCAAAAGTCATAAAAAACACTGGTTATGCAATTGAGTACAACCTCCTGTGTGGATCATGTGACTAAAATAGACAGAAAAGAAAACATGGAATGCCTAAAAGCACTATTTTTGTCAGTACAATACCATAAATATTAGTGTAAGAACTGAAGTGATTTTGGTTTTTATCAAGAAAACATGGTCAATGGATAGATGTCAGCTCTGAAATTCAACTACTATGAGGCCTTTTTGTTGCTATTATTATATTTTTTCCAAACAAATGTACCTTTAGTTGTATCAGGCAATAAAATGAACAAGAAAATTAAGAAAACATAGGTGGTTGGTTTAATATTTTTTTCTGATGGATGAATGTATGTATGAACAGGAAATTTAGCAGGTTAGCTACAAGATGGAATTGTGCTATTATTAGCTTAAATAGCTTAGTTACACTAACAGACGGGATATACTAACTAATCCTGCCTTCAGGTACTATGGGAGTTTGGGCTAATACTTGTAATGAACTTGAAAATTGCACATGAATGTCAGGTTTTCCACTGGACAACTGGGAACAATGTTTGACACATGAGCTGCCGAGATGAAAATAACCTTTGAACTTTTTATGTGGCGGAGGGCAATGAGGGATTCATTGTAAATGTGACGATAATACACATAAACAATGCTTTTATTAATGTTTTGCTGCTGTTACCTGATGCTATATATGTAATACATTTATAGTAGGGATGCACTGATAGCATTTTTTTCCAGACTGAGTACAAGTACTTACATCTGAGTGCTTGCCGATACCGAGTACTGATATGAGTATTTAACAATCCCTTTACAGTTCTTAGTTCCTTTTGAAAATGTGCTTTATTGTCGTTGTTATTAGTCTGACTGGAATAAAGTGCTGCTACTGACATTTAATGTGTTGGAATGAGCGTTTCTAAATCAATCCACCAAGGGGCGCTGCTCTTAATTAACCATACAGGACAAATACCACAAAGACAAGTAAAGTTTTATGAGAAGAAGAAGAAAGTCAGTAATAACAAACATGGAGCTGACAGAGGGAACACTAATGTGGATACTAATGTTGTAGCGTTTCCACTGGTAAGGTTTAAAAGCGAAGCTTCAAGAGGTCGAAAAAAAACTAATGAGTTTAAGTTTCGCTTTCACTTGTGCAGACAGCGGTCTGCCCCGCTCCTTACCCCCATAGTATTATAAGTAGGACGTAAACCAGCCCAGCTCCGGGTAGTTGTCATAAATATGTCAGTAGTTTTTCACTCACACAGACGCTCTTTGAAAAGTTCCTGGTGGTATTCTCCGTCTGGGTAGGTATCGGCCAGCACCCGGAAAACGGACAGAACTGCGTAAACAGAGGACGGACAGAACGCTTCATCTGTATCCGTCTGTCTTTAAAGTTACTTCCAGTCAGTGTTACTTCTGTCACCGTAGTTTATTTTGATTAATCTCCACACTGCTAACATTACTCCTCCGTACCTGCTGCACTTAACTGTGAATGTCACGCTGCGGTTGTATCAGACTGATAACCGATACTGGAATCAGTATTGGTGCATCCCTAATTTATACTAAATACAATTTGCAAAAAAAAAACAAAAAAAACTGTTACAGCCGATTTAATTCTGTAGCAGAATGAAAACATCCAAAAGTGTTTTACCCAAGTAGCAGGTCATGATAACTTGTGTCAGCCATTTTTCAATTTGTAGGAACACAACACACTTGTAATTTCGAATTCACTCATGGAAAGGATCATCTTCCCGATAACACATGAAGGCAGTATAAGTAAAGCATTTGATGTTCTAGCCAGTGCGACTTCATAACCACAACCGCAGAAGTGTCTGTCAAGAAAATACGTTTTCTTAAGAAGAGTCTGACTGAAACCATATTGACTCACGAAAAAAAATGATTGAGCCGCAACTATTTCTGCAGAGAAGTTGAAACTTTCTGACATTTTCCTATCAGAGCCAGGAGTTTATCAGAGTCAGTTTCTACCATCACCAGTCGCGTTTTACTTTTAAAATACTTCCACACTGGCCTCATTTTCAACTCATGGTTGTTGCCTCTTGTGTGTGACTAAAGTTAGGATGATGCAAGAGAAAGTTATGGCTCCTGGAAAGGCCTCCGTCTATTTTCATGCACAGCAGAAAAGGTGTTGAGGAATGAAAATATGGATGTTAAACATAACTTTTACCAATGGGACAGGAAACATATTGGCATGTTGCGAGAGCGGAGGTGAGAAAGCGTCACATGGCATAAGATGTTCTGTGTTTTACAGCTGCCGTCTGAAGTTATTCTTTTCCATTCTCTGACTTTTACAGTCAAATGAATTCATCCTTTTATACGTTGTACAATACTTCAGACAGCCATTCTACAGATCAGAATAAAGGCTGTGTTTTTCCTTCAGATCTTAAGCTCAACCATGTCTACCAGTCTAAAATGACTCAGTAGCTCTTCAAAATGACACTCATTTTAACAGTATTCCGATCTCCATAACTATCCTGAACACTGTCTTTGCAGAACATTTGAAATGACAGCTGTCTGTCTGAACACTGAGGACTGTCAGGTTATTGCGTCATTGGCTTTTATGGCCGGTATTAAGATAATGCGTTTGTCCTCCCATCTGAAATACACTAGTACTTTCACGGAATGAAAATTACATCCTGGATACAAAATAGGTTTATCTGAACTTTGTAAATCTACTCAGAGCTCGACGTTATTGGCAGACTCTGAAGCAGCTGATTCATTTCACGATCATTCCAGCTGTCCACTTTTGTTTTGTTCTAAATCACATCTTATTTTCACTTTGTCAAACTGCCATCATGTTTACTCTATTGATTTTCATATACAACGCCTGCCTGACCTGAGCAGGTGCTGCTTTACGCTTGTCTGCTAACAATAAGCCTTAAGAAGTAAATAACGTGTAATATTACCATGAGTCAAATGTGACGCAATGAGAGTTTTCACAATAAGCAAAGACGTTAATGCATTGGATTTTCTAGATAGCACAGATAAAATGCTAATCAGCTATCCTTGGATTGTCCCATCATGTGTCTGGAGTCTCAATGAGTGACCTGGTGTTATGTGTGTATCAGCAGGAATAATGCATCCATAGTTGACTGTGATCGGTTTATCAGCTGCTATAACACTGAAATGTGTGCTAATTCTGCTGCTGTGTGAATCGTGATTTGTATCTCACTAGATTTTTGACAAAGCAGCACAAATACAGACATATTTACCTGGTGGAGCTGTTTTCTTTATTAAAATCAGTTAAAGCTATTTTCCTCTCTTCAAAGCCACTCTGCTCGCTTGATGAAAAAAAAAAATTACATTTTATAGTACACTGGACTCTCAAAAACACTCATCATACAAGAACACACATAAAAAAGTGGTTCCAGGCATAAAAAAATAAAAAAAAAAACGCCCCTCTCTTTGGGCTGCTTGATTATGAAAAAAATCAATATCACGATTATTTTGGTTAATATTGAAATCACGATTATTCAAACGATTAATTTTGAGTTTCACAAAGTTTGTCTCTCTCAAAAAACACTTTGTTATTGATTCTTTATGCAAAACATTCAAATTGAAAATAAATTTTGGCTACAAATATGTTGCTGTATTGCACGTGCGCGTCTCTCAGAAACTGTATAAAGAAAAATGGAAAATAATTCATTTCAACTCGATTATGAGTTTTGAGATCGTTCGACAACAAAATCGAAATCGTGATCAAAATTGGATTAATTACACAGCCCTACCCTCACACATATTTTTCCCATTTTAAGTTAATGGGAAGATTTGAAAAAAATTCATAAAAAATGTAAACTTTGACCTACTTTTCCAAAGACGCACTGACATCCATTCTACATCACTGGCAGTCTATAAACCACTAGTTTTGCTGCTATAGACATTTGACGTTTCATCCGTTATAAGTAAATACAGGGGGGGAAAAATATTTTAAAAATTCATTAAAAAAAGTTAAATTTGACCTACTTTTTCAAAGATGTAGTGACATTTATTCTACATTACTGGCAGTCTATAAACCACATTTGGTATAAATTAACCGAATAGTTTCATCATTTCAATCATTTGTCACCTTTCTTTTTACTTTCTTGTTATGGCTGTTAGAAAAAAAAAAAACTCCAGGTAAAGACCAAAAAGACCTGCGGTAATCTAATTCATTTTAATTAAATGTTAAAAAACACGAAGGTTATTTGAACGTCCAAAGAAGATGATTTGAATTCTGTGTTTTCTTTTCTTTTTGTTGTTTTCGTGGTCTCTGCCCCGTCTTTTTTGCCTTTGTTCGAGCTTCACTTTGCAAATGCCATCAGATGTTTGGCCTTGTTCTGTTCAAATCTGAGAGTCGCCTTGGCTACAGAACGCAAACAGTGTGAGAATACGTGCCTGTTTGTTTGGTGTTCTCATGTAAAAGTTTGTTCTTGTGAATCACACTGATGCTTTTCTGGCAATGAAGTTGTTTGTATTGATTGGGAGTGTGTAGAAGAGTGTGTGTTCTGGGCACATCCTGACCTCTCCCTTTTGATTTATAATTCTGTTCTTTGAGAGGGAAAGAAATGGAAAGAAGAGGGAATGGTGAGAGTAAATAAATGACAGAAGGACAGAAAGGAAAATATAGACAGAGCAGTGGTTAAGTTACGAAACGCAGTGGAATAAAAAGAGAATAAATCACAGATGGAGAAAACAAGATCTAGGAAAAGGTGGGAACACCATGTTTTGGAATGATTATTATGTGTCTGTGATAAAATATTCAGCTGTTTTGTTTTTTTCAAATTCCAGTACACAAGTTGTCCCACAGAACTTCTACATAAACTCATATATCAAGTAGTAGTGTGGTGGCATGCAGATTTTCTTTTAGTTACCATAGTTACAGCAGTCTTAAAAAAAAAAAAAAAAGAAATTTTCTTTGATTTCCAATGGGAAGATATAAAAATGATTAAATCCACATCTGATTTAATGTATTATGTTCTCAAATTTTAATGTAGACACATGGTTGTAACTAAGTAGGTCTCACAACTTAAGATTTAACCCTTTCATGTATAATAGTCACTACAGTGGACACTATTCTACAGCTGTTCTATTGTATATTCATCCACTGTAAAAAGTAAAACTTGAATCAACTTAAAAAAAAATTTCTTCAGTAGGTCACACACACAAAAAAATAGTTAAGTGAACCAAATTAAATTACACTCAATATAATTTATGTTGGCTCACTCAGTTATTATTATTTTTTATGTGTGACCTATTGAAGAAAAGTGTTTAAGTTGGTTCAAGTTTTACTTTTTACAGTGTGGGTTTCAGTTCATACTACTACTGTGACTGTGCTGTTCATGAACCTGATCGACACTAACATGTTTGAGTGGAAATAAATTGCTAATTGTTAAACAAAAAGGTTTTTTTCTTGCATATAATCTCCATCAAGTGAGTAATAACTTGTATTAGAGTATGTTAAAATGTGACCCAAAAAAATCAAAATGGCTGCATTATTATTACTTTTTATTTCATAACTTTCACACAAATAATCACTTTCTGATGATGGTTTTAAATACATATTTATTTGTTTTTAAAAATGTAACATATGGTGTCTGGCTGAGTGGAGCTGTAGCTCCATGAAAAAGAGGTTCATTAAAAACATTTCAATTGCACTGATTTTTGTTTCATGCCTAAAGAGGAATAAAAATACTCAGGACAAAAAGGTTCTAAAAAATTCATGCATGAAAGGGATAAGCTTTTTGTAATGAAGTCATGACTGTAAAGATCAGTTTAGGCATTTTCACAGACATGGATGTTGATGTCACTGTGTCTTAATGACAGAAAAAAAACAAATCTGCTCTTTGGTTAAGTGGATCAGTGATGCGGTGGTCACATGATGCCTCCCATGCTGCGACTGACTGTTTTCGACAGTTGTTATAAACTACACTGGACAGCTATGAAGGCAACAATCAGGCTAATGTTGCATTCAACTCCTATCATTTGTAGTCGATTGAGTGGGAAAAACATGGGCCACTTTTAATTTCAGAGATATTAATTCATCACAGTTACAACGTGCATGTGTAAACACAATAGTTATGAAAACATCTATTAAAAAAAAAAAACTCCTATCAATAGTTCAAGGTACATCAACCCTGTGTAACCAAGTGTTAGATTGACAGGTGTCTGACAAATTAAAGATGAGCTTATATTAATTATCCACTGACAGGGAATTAATTTGACCTTAACAGATGTCATCACTATCAGCCTTTACAAATAACTTTGCTGCATCGTCAAATGAGTATCAGTCCTTAAAGGTGGAGTCTGAGACGTTAGAAAAACAGCTCTAGTGGGCTACATACAAGTCCCAACCCCTTTCTATGTCTTATATGTCTAATATGTCTTTTTTTTTTTCTCACCTCGAACCCTGATGTCCCTCCCTTTTCCTATTCGCAAAGTTACAACTGTACCTGTACCCCCATGTTCATGTCCTGTGTCTATGTTCTTGGTTGGTTGTAACACAAACGTAATTTCGTTGCTCTGAAATATTGTGCAATGACAATAAATGCATTCCATTCCATTCCATTCTGCAGACTCCCCCCTGAAGCCACGCCTCCAGACTCCAGAAACCACATTGCAGGGGGTGGGGATAAATGGCAGTTGATTTTGATAGACAGATCAGCGTTCAATCATTTCGAGTGGGCGCTCAAAATGATTGGATGTTGTTTTTTCAGTCCTGTCCATCCCACAGGTGATGAAAACTTTTAATTTTTTTGTCAGAGCATTTAATTATTTGTTTTCAACCAGGGTGTGAAGGAGATTTTTTATCAATATAGTAAAAAATACTCCAGGAAAACATCTCAGACCCCACCTTTAACTAACATACCTGGTTAAATAAAGGTTAAATATATAAATACATACAGATACCAAAAGGCGGCTGTTCCTTTGCTGATATCAGTTCAACTCATCTTGATGTTTTATCGTGCCCTTTACACAGAGATGTATAAAGTACTGGAGTACAGGAGTGCAGTAGAAGTACAAGTGCGATATCAAAAAACTGACGAGTAAAAGTTGAAGTGTTCTTTAAGTGAAAGTACTAAAGCAGGGGTGTCAAACTCATTTTACTTCATTCATCACATATAGCCTTATATGGTATAAAGTGGGCTGGACCAGTAAAATAATATAAATAATAGGATAATAGCTTATAAGGGAAAAAATTTAAATTCTGTAATGAAAATGTTTATATCTAAGATTTGTACTCAAACATAACAGGAACAAATATGAACAACCTGAAAATTCTGAAGTAAAATTAGTGCAGTGTAAATCATTTTACACTTTTAGTTTATCATTTATACATGTGAATCATAACTTACAAATCACAGTGGGTCTACAAATACACAAAACATTAGATAACAGGCAGAATTATTAAGAATTATTGTTATTATTAAAATTCCACATAATTCTATTAATAGATTTCATGGTATTCACTTTTCTTTTTCTTTTTTTATCAAAGGCTAGTCTGTAAATGTAAACATTTTTGTGTAATTTTCCTTTTTTTAAAATTCCAAAACAAAGAGAAAAATGAGCAGTTTTCATTATTTATAGGTTATTATGATAGTATTTTTACTGGTCCGGTCCACT
>JAQQZY010000008.1:25543181-25553719 GCA_030068375.1 Ostorhinchus rueppellii
CTTGGTGTTGATCCAGGGCCAACATAAGGATGTTGTTCCAGGAACAACGGTTAATTGAGGAAATCACGTTCACCTTTTATCCAACTTGTGAAACTTAACTTCCCTCACACCTGCTGCTTCATTTTATGCAGATATTACAATTTGGCCAAAAATATGACTTATACCAGGGTTGGGCACCCCTGACTTATACTATGAGGTGAACGGTTCGTCACATGGGTTTGGTGGTGTTGAACCTTTATAGACCTGGAACTAATTTTGGAGAAACTTCCAGAATATGTTTTTATCTACATTTAACCTTACCTACACAATTCATCTCCATCCATTGTAGTATTATCCTTAGCATTTTTGTCAATGAAAATCAAGTATTTTTCTATATTTACTACATTTGCTGACTTTGTAGATTTCCATTAAAGGTCAGAGAAAATTCAAATGTTATTCACATTATCACAACAATGAAAACTGAGGACAAATGAAAATTTTCAGATGACATACATTATTAACTGAGCATAAAAAGTGACTAAATGCCATGATTTGTCACATGGGTCATAAGATCTACAAATACTTTTGGGGTACCTTCCAGATAAATATTTCTTCATAATTAAGCTTCTCAAAGTAATTTATCAGCATTTATTATAATGTTATCCTTTCCAATTTTCAGTGAAAATTCGATGTTTTCCATAGATTTAATTTACTGATGGTTGAGTAAATCAGTGGTGTTTTATATTTTAAAAAATTAATGAATCAAAAAAATGTATATGAAAAAATTGAGGACGTGATGAAGACGTAACATATATCATTAACTGAATATGAAAAGTGATTACAGCCTCTGTCATTTGTCAAATTACATGGATTTTATTGGTGAATTAGTGCTGCCGAAAATGGCAGTGTTTCCATGCTCACTTTAAAGCCTCTGCACACCCAAATGTGTCATATCTGATGATAATGAAAAGCTGAGAAACTGTATTTTATAAGATTTATTTTCAATCATAATCATGCCACATTGCATATTCACATTGCTGATTAATATATAGTCTTGAATTTTGTGACTGCACTATATTAACTTTATTCATTAAATAGTTTCAGTAGATTTGTTTGGTCGCTTAAGTCTCTGAGGGTCAAACAGATGTACTGTGGCTGTCATTTTCAGCAAAAACAGAACTTAGCTTCATGAAATATAAATAGTGCAACACACATTCTGTATGTTCTGCATGAACCTACAGTATATACCAGAGGTTGATGATTTAATAGCAAGACAACTTCCACCAAATATTTGTACAGTGAAAACACATCATGTATGTAGGAAAACATTATAAGTGCTAAACATTATACTGGGTGAGAATGTATAATAGAATGGCCATGGCCTAGATGGCTGAAGAGTTGGCTTGTGATTGAAGGGTTGCTGGTTCAATTCCCTGGACTTGCAGAAAGTTGTTGAGCAAGGCACTAATCCCACCCCATTTGCTCCCAGGGTGCCCAATATGGCAAGCCCATTGCTTCTAGCATGCAGTGTGTGTGTGTGTGTGATGCATGGTGTGTGGTTTATGTGTGTATCAAACTACTTCTGACAAAATAAAGATTCTATTCAGTTTTATTATCCATTATCTATTGAGTGGCTGTGGCTCAACTGGTAGAGTGGGTCGTCCAAAACCCAAAGGGTTGGCAGTTCTAATCCTGGCTCTGACTGTGTGAATGTGAGCCTTTGTAAAGCGCTTTGGGCACCATGGAGGTGTAGAAAATGCACTATATAAGTGCAGTCCATTTACCAGTAATGTGTTGTGTGGGTATACTGGGTTATATTGTTCTTAGGTGTGCTATGTTGGCTTATGTTTATGACTAAAAATGGAAATGAGCCTTGGCACTAACGTTCCATTTTGGCATCCACTGTGTCTATTAATATACACTGTCCCTTTGGGGAATTTTTTTTATTTAAACTGCAAACTTCAAAAAGGTGCAGGTGTGTTAAAAAGAATTAGGAGGTCAACAAGGACAGGAGTGGATCAAATAATATTCATTATCACAGTCACAGATAATCATCTGTGACAGTTTGCTGTTTTGTGTACATATTATGCATGCTCTCAGTCAAATAACTGAATTATTCAATATTAATGTCAAAGTCATTAATAAATAGGGGAATGGATATCTATCTAATTATAAAAATATCTATATAAGAGGAATTTTTCAACTTTTGAGCTATCATTTTCCCTCAAAGTCAGTTATTCCATATGGGGGGGGGGGTATTAGCCATTTACCACTATGGGTGGTTACTTCTGTTAATAAGTGCATTACTGATGTAGATTAATTGGTCTATCTTTACTGAATACAGATGCGGAGGCCACATTCAGACCAATATGATCTGAAGTCGGAAGGACCAATAACAGTGGAAAATGGTAAATGGGCTGCACTTATATAGCACATTTCTACACCTTCATGGTGCCCAAAGCGCTTTACAAAGCCTCACATTCACCCATTCATACACACACTTGTAGGCGGCTGCTGCCATGCAAGGCACTGCCCCAGACTCAAGGACATTTCGACACATGGATAGCCGGAGCCAGGATTCAAACCTTGAACCCTTTGGTCATTAGACAACCTACTCTACCAACTGAGCCACAGCCTCCCATGAATAAAAAAAAGTACAATTACCTTATGAAAATGTTTATATCTAGAGTTTCCTGAAAAATGTGAATAACACGAGCAACTTGAAATGTCTTAAAACAAATAAATGCATTAGTCACATGTCTCTCATTTATACATGTACTTTACAACCTGCAGATCACAGTGGATCTAAAATACATAAAACATATAGCAACAGGCAGAATATTGGTAAATTACATTCACTTCTCTGAAGACATTTAGGTTATTAATCAGGTTTTATCAGGTTTTAATTCAGGTTATTTACATTTTTTGTGAAAGGATAGGTTGTAAATGTCAACATTTTCAAGTAATTTTCCTTTTTTTTGCATAAAATCAAAGAGAAACATTTTTAGTTGTCATTATTTATAGGTTAGTTTGATAGTATTTTATCGGTCTGATCCATTTGAGATCATATTGTTCTGAATGTGGAACCTGAACTAAAAGGATTTTAACATCATCGATTATTAATCTTGTGTAATTTTAACAACTCACAAATTCATCCCAGGGGCCGAATTGGACCCTTTGACCCTTACGTTTGATGCTCATGCCACAGGAGGTCAACCCAACTATACTTTGATTAGCTTTGTTATAAGGTATTTTTTGCATTAGGGAAAAACTTGTCAAGGAAATGTACAAATGCATTAAAGTGTGGTACAGACGTGGTCACCGGGGCCACTGCCAGTCGCTCCAGGTCTGTTTTTATGTTGAGTCATTCATTTATTCCTGAGACTGTAATTCATTAAATTCAGTATTTGTTGGCAGCATATACTATAGAGGCTGCTTTAATCAGAACCATTCTCACTGGGACAAATGTCTACTTTCTGGCATATTGTTGCAGCGATAGCGCGTTTGTACAGGAATAGTCTTTGGTTGCAGTCATGACCACTGGACCCATGGGGGTTACACACAAGGGAGAGAGAAAATGTTCTGTCAAAAAGCAGCAGATGGTGATGAGTCCATCAAGTATTGTATGACATTCGTATTGTAGTTCAGTTAGTTTTAACCCATAAAAACCCAAACAGCCACTGGCGACCAAAAACATCTACTGAACTAAAATGTTTAGTACCTGCTGATTGATGAATTCTATCAGTACATGTAAATAATTTAGTTTGTCATCTTTTCATGGTCATCAGATATAACTCATTTGGACGTTCAGAGGCTCCGTAGTGAACATGGAAGCACCGTCATCTTCTACAACATCCACACACAAGTTATGTTTTTTTTTTTTTATACAAATGTAATGAAATAAATCACCTTTTCTTCATCATGAATAGATGTTACTTAATATATCCTAAGTCATAGTTATGTGATTGTAAATTCTTGAAAGAGATTGTGTCAAAACATTTACCTTCTTCATTTACAGATTGATTCACCAGTAAAACCAATGGAGTCGGATTAATGACAGTGGATGGACACACTGGGTTTTATGCAGGGTTAATGGAATATTTAACTTAAAAAGGGACTTTTTTGTCAGTTTCACTGCTTCTGATATTATCACAATCAACTTTAATCTGAGTTTTAATGAACACCTGCACGATCAGGGAATTAAATACAGGAAAATACCTGCTCTTTACAGAAAAAAAAAAAGCTAAATAAAGAGGATAATATTATCCTATAAAGACCCAAACAGCCACCACTAACCAAAACCATCTATTGATCTAAAATGGTTACTTGTTAATCCACTAATCCTATCAATCCATGTAAATAATTGGTGTAAAATATAGTTTTTTATCATTTCATGGCCATCAGATATGACCCATTTGGACGTTCAGAGGCTCCAAAGTGAACATGGAAACACCATCATCTTCTACAACACTGATTCACCAGTAAAACCCGTGGAGTTAGATCAATGACAGTGGATGGACACACTTGTTTTTATGTTCAGTTAATGACAGATTTTACTGGAAAACTCCCTTTTTCTTCAGTTTCCACTGTTTTTGATATAATAACCCTTAACTTTAATTTGAGCTTTTATGAACATCTTCATGATCAGTGAATTAAATATAGAAAAATACATAAAGATACATGAAAAAAACACAAAATACAGAGGATTAATGGTGATGAATCACTTACGAAAGGGTAAAGAGAGAAAAATTCATTTGGGAAGTGCCATAAAAGTAGCACTGGGTCTTTATGAGTTAGAATGAATGGGGACAAATCACTTAACCCTTGTGTATTCCTTGGGGTCAATATGACCCCATTCTGCTGCCTTCATCTATGGAATGTGGATGTGGGAGGCCACGGAAGGGTTAAGAAAGGTTAAATAGAGAGAGAAAAAGAATTTGGGAGCTGCCACAAAAGCAGCACTGGGTCTTTATGGGTTAATGCTGGAACGTCTGCACCAGGAGTGTCAAACTCATTGTAGTTCAGGGGCCAGATTCAGCCAAATTTGATCAGAAGTGGGCCGGACCAGTGAATTAACATAAGAATATATAACTAATGTCAGCTCCAAACTTTTCTCTATGTTTTAGTGTAAAAAAAAAGTCAAATTACTGTATGAAAATGGTTACATCTACAAACTATGCTTTAAAACAATGTGAATAATCTGGACAAACTCAAAAAAATAAGTGTAATTTTAACAATATTCTGCTTCAGTTTATCCTTTACACAGGTACATTATAACTTACAGGTCACAGTAGATCTACAAATACACAAAACATTTAATAACAAAAAATAATATTGATAAAATTGCACTTCTTTCATATTTCTTCAGATTATTCACATGTTTTGCTAAATTATACTTTACTTTGTTTTGGTATAAATCCATGAAAATGTTTACAGAATTGTGAGTATTTTTTGGATCTTATAGTAGTATTTTACCACTTTTGACCCACTTGAAATGGAATTGGTCTGTCTATGGCCCCTGAACTAAAATTATTGTTAATATCTTAGTTTAATTTTAGCATTTCACAAAGTCATCACCAGAGCCGGCCCAAGGCATAAGCAAACTAAGTGCTGGCTCAGGGCCCTGCGGCCACTAGGGGGCCTCCCACGAACAATTAAGAAAAAAAAAAAAGTTTTTACATGCATGAGTGATGATTTATATATGATCAATATTATATTCTTGTACAAAAACATAATTTTCTGTGGTGCTGTTGATGTCGGCCTAGTGAGTCTTCCTGCCTCTGTTAAATGTGAAAACTCCGCTGCACCATAATATGTGCTTCCTTCTGTGTAGTGTGCACTACGCATCCAACTCACGAGTACTTCCACTCAAAACAATGTCACAAAAAAGGACGTATCCTTCTCAGGCTGAAAAAAGAAAGAAGAAGAAAAAGGAAGAGCAGAAAAAACTTAAATGGAACAAAAATAAAATAGAGGGCCCCAAAATTCAACTTTGCTTAGGGTCTAATGGAGGCTTGGGCCAGCTCTGGTCATCACAAGGGCCAGACTGGACCCTTTGGTGGGCCGGATTTGGCCCCCGGGCTGCATGTTTGACACCTCTGGTCTAAAACAGACTGTTTCTGTGTTTTGTTTTCTTTCATGACAGTGATACACATAGTTTAAGAAACTATTAAGGAAGGCTTTGTATTTGATTTAGCACAGAAATCTGTCCATGTATGTCTTTATTTTTATTTTGCGTTTCCCTGTGGAGACTAAAAACTCAACTAAAAAGAGCATGACAGCAAATACCTTACATGACGGAAAATCCCCAAAATCTGAAACACAACAGCAAGCATGGGAAAGTACTTGATGACTTGATGTGAACCGTAATTTTAACTTCAGTAGCAGAGGCAGTCAAACATAATGAAGTGTTTCTACCTCCAAGAAAAATGAGACGAAATGATGCCTTTTGAAATATGATTAAATGTATCTTACTCTAGTATTAAAGTTCAACACCTATTTTACAAAAGGTTCCCCTGATGCTTTGCGCTGTTATCGTTTTTTTTTTTTTTTTTAATTTATTTTATTTATGGATTTTCAATAACATGACATATGTGATATACCGTGTGTACATTGTGGCTGTCCTTAACAAAAGTCCCCACTCTCAACTTAGAGATAAACATGTAAATATACATACCAAAAGACATTAGGAATATGAACAGGAGGCACATAGTATTTGCGCAAATTCCAGATGTGAAAATAAATAAATAAAATATCCAATCCAATCCAACTTTATTTATAAAGCACTTGAAAACAACCCCAGTGGACCAAAGTGCTGTACATAAGACTAGAAACACAATTGAATTTAATAAAAGCATTAAAAAAAATGTAATCAAATAAATAAAACAGACTAAAATATCAACATGAAAACAAAACATGCACAACATCTACAGTCACCTAGGTGATGAGTGGTGATTTGGTGTTAAAGTCATGATAAAGTGCTCATTCTATAAGTGTCTGTGTGTTTTAGAAAAGGCTGCCATGCTTTACAGAATTTTGCATTGATCGGTTCTCTGTGATTTTGTCACCAAGGTTACACATGGAGATCAGTGAGGACACAAAATATGCAACTCCACTTCTCTGATTAGTCTTGCTTCCATCCGTAGGTGATAATATCCAACCCTGCATTCACTGGAAACCCAAAATTACCACAATTGCATCCTTTTTTATGGGGACGTTCAGCTCCCTGGTGACATAAATCCTCTCTGAGAAGCTAATAACTAATTCAATAGTAGTTTGACGTTTGAGTTTGGGGTCAGAAAGACTTAATTTGGAGTTATCTGGACACCACTGACGTGTGTATTCATTTTGCATTAGCATATATCATAGGTTTATTATGTTTTTATGAGATGTTAACACATTAGAAGAATCATATTTCGAGCGAATTGATATTTAATAGTCTATAGCTGTAGCATACGGTTACCTTCATAGCGTAATTGCATACACAAATGGACAAAAGTGTTAAAACGTGTAGAATTCAGGTGTATTTTTTCTAACAGGGCTGTGATAAATATCATATTGATTATTAATGTTTTCATTTTTATTCTTTATTTCATTCTTTGTAAAATCATTTTTAAAAAATGTATAGAAATACAAACGTTCTCCGTACTAGAATAAAAGGCAGCAGAAAGAAGACTAGTTTTATTTTACCTGCCCCTTATCCCCAGAAATACATTTACAAACAATGACTTAAAAACAACATAAATGACAACTATATATATATATATATATATATATATATATATATGTATTATGATAAAATAAAATAGGTGCTGGCCGAAATGGAGTCAGGAGCCAAAAACCATTGTGAACCACTGATTTCGTTTGAGTATTGAAAATATTTTTGAAATTTGGAGGATTTAAAATCATAATCAAAAATGTTGAGGTAACTTAAGTAAAAACCATCTCTGAGGCATTTTGGACTAAAGATAACAATTTAAACCAAACTAACCAATGCAATGCAGTAATATTTCTTACAATATAAACTATATTATGACATTTATCATTATTATTTTGTATCCCAGACCCCTGTTAGAAAAGAAATTCAGTGTGTCCCAATATTTTTGTCCATTTATGTATTATTCAGGTATTTATGCTATGAGGCTAATGATATGGTAATGGAGCAGAAAAAGCCCAAAGCTAACGAATATGTCCGCTAATAAGCAACCAGTCAATAGTTAAGTGTTAGCTGTATCCATTCATATATCATCCCCAACTCTACACTTTTACTGTAGCATTAAGATGGATGTTTGTTTTTGCACGAACAGCAGAAATGGAAGTTACTATAACAATAGGAGGAAAAATATCAGTATGAGCAGCAGCAGTGGTAGCAGCATTCACATTCACATTAGCATCCGGTGTGTGATTATAATCTCCAGTGTCAGAATGGAGCCTACGGGGATACAAAGCCAATTCAGAGAGAGAGCGTGCTGGAGCTATCACCTGGAGAGTAATGAATTTCTCCACTATAGAGCCAGATGGCCAGGGGACGGGACGAGGCCTGATACTTAGTGCTATTTATTTGGCAAAGCCGAGAGGTGTCCTGTGAATGCGATCCGAGTTAAAGAACAGGAAGGAGCAGGGGGGACTTTATGGGCTAGGCTGGGCTGACTGACACACAGACAGATTAGCAGAGGTGGAAGGCCTATCTGCACGGAGCAGGTGCAGTTAAATGAGCCACTGGAGTGTGTTTATGAATGTGTGTCCGTGGGTAAAATAAAGAAAAAAATAAAAAAAAAAAGAGGGAGAGCAATAGGGAACAGGTAGTGTCAGATTTCCATGATTAGCCTGTTGTTGACCGTGGAGTTATCTTGACACACTGCCATTTTGTTTTTGTTTGGCTGTACAGTCAGAGCACGGAGGCCTGTTCACACACATCTATCTGTGCCATGCCACGCCGGGCCAAGTATCTGCAATGCAGTGTCTGCCTGCCATGGCTTAGCTCAGCTGCCTCTGTGCAACACCCCAGAGTCCACGCAGGCCGACTGAAAAGCACACACACACACACGCAGATGGCCGCAAACACACACACACGCACACACGCACACATGTAAGAAAACATACACAAGCAGGTGCACACAAGCATAGGATTGAACTGAGCAGCTGCTGCACCTTTACTCAACAGGAGGGATCATTCCTGTAAAGCCCATCTCCTCTGCCTCATCTTCTTTCCCTAACCCTCCGAGCTCCACCGCCCTCCGCTTTTCTTTTCTCGCCTTCCCATCCCTCGCTCTATTGACCAGCTTGGCCACACTGTCTGTCTCTCATTGATCTGAATAAACAGTTAGATGGGAGACACAAATCTCTCAGCATGGCCGAGAAACAAAGACTTGTTTCTAAAAGTGAGCGGGCAGCCACCTCCCTGAAAGTCTGCTGATTCGTTTGCTCATCTCCAGCGTGTACAACCCGGCAGATACAAATGTTTGCTAGTCCTTTATATGAAAATTCATGCTATAATGAGATACTTTAAAATCATTTGGCTATTATGTATTCACAAGGCTATATAAGTGTTAATAATAGCATCACAGACACATTTATTATTAAATTATGTTAGGTTAAACACAATATATGATCATTAAAACCCCTTATTAAAAGCTTTAATAACAATAATAATAATAATAATAATAATAATAATAATAATAATAATAATAATAATAATAATAATAATAATATTGTTAAACCTTTATTAAGCTTTACTGAGATGAATCTATACTGTGTTATGTATTTTACATAGCACAATGCTCTGTGCTTTTACCACATATAAGTCAAAACATTGCCTTATCAATATAATTACCATATTTAGTCTCTTAAGTTCTCACAAAAACACATTTATGATGCTATCACTAACCCATATCCATTCTTATTGAGTTATAAACACGTTCATAAAGCACTAACACGCCTGTATTACCCATCAGTTAATGTTTATTACAAGTATATTTAGAGAAAGCGTTGCCAAATATTTTAGTGAGGACATAATTTTTCATTTCATTTCCATTTTGAACATTGGCAGTGACATAAAGCATATTCTAGTGGACGAAGAGGATGTGCAATGGAAGAATTTCAAGTCATTTAAAGAAGACAGCACTGCACATGCTGTTGCTCTTATCTTAAAAGAGCCTCTGTATCTATGAAGGTGATTTGGCGGATATTTATTGGACAGCTGTATAAGAGAGGTCATGAGAAGAGAAGAGAGGTGTGCTGTTATCTTTATTGGATCATGCTGTGCAATAATGATATCCCCACAGTACCATAGCCACCTTGTGTCTGACACTGCAGCTGCAGCCCTGCCTGAAAAAGAACACCACAATAGAATAGAATAGAATAGAATAGAATAGAATAGAATAGAACAGAATAGAATAGAACAGAACAGGATAGAATAGAATAGGAGTTCTTTTATCATCATTTTATTTCACCTTATTTAACAAGGTAAATTACACTGTGCTGCCAATATCTATCTATCTATCTATCTATCTATCTATCTATCTATCTATCTATCTATCTATCTATCTATCTATCTATCT